>APFE030342530.1:428515-496799 GCA_000404065.3 Pinus taeda
ATTTATAGAGAAGATTTTTAAGTGAAAATCACATTGTAATTCATTTGTGGACGCGTTTCGAACCAATCTTCTCTATAAATTTGATATGGCAATTATTAATAATATTAGATTTAATAACTTTGAATTAATAATTTGAAGAAAGGTTTACATTTCTAAGGATTTGATTTCTTTTGGCGTATGATATTTATGACATATCCAGAGTTAGATGGATCTAGACTAATAATCTAACTTGCCATTTATTTTTCCTTTAGATAGAAAGAAAGAAAAAGAAATTATTTTAAGGCCTACGAGGCTAAAGATAGCCTATGGGACAGATTGTTTTTTCATTTGCTTGATGTATTCAACACTTTTTCTGTGAAGCTTCATAATAAATGCTCCCAACTTCTTGAAAACCCCTTGCTAAATAGATTATTCCAAGAGCTAGCTGCTAGGGTATTTGCATAATTTTCCACGCTGTCTTTGAAGGCCTCACATTCTAAAATGAAATGTTTTTATGTTTCCACTTTTCCAGAAGAACAAAAAATGCGTACTCTTTTCTCCCACACTTCTTTTGGCCTTTTCCAGTGCCCTATTTCACAACAAAGTTGATGTGAATTAGTTCTTAACTGAACAATAAGAATTTTGGCTCTCCAAGAGATATTGATATCTATGTATGCTTTTGGTTGATCAATATGAGGGGGATTAAACACTTAAATATAGTACTTTTTTCTTTCTTCCTAGCTCATTATCCCAAGTACGCTTGTGGAACTTATCCATAACAAAAGTTTTTATCACTTTTCTGTTTATGGGACACACGTTCAAGCAAATACCCCATTTATTAAACCATTTGTTATTTCGCTGCATCCAATTTTTTGTTTTTAAATCTTTATTTCAATTTTTTGGTTCTTTTTTTTCTTATGTAATTGCTAAATATATTTTCTTGTTGGTTAATTTCATTGTTTAATTTTTGTTTAATTTGTTGCACAATCTGTCATTAAAGACAACCCTTAGGCCATCTACCATTTTCCATTTGCTCAATTTTTTTTAAATATCTTATGAGTCGCACCATAACAACTGCTTCAATAGGAGCAACCCCTGTTTCACTTAACAAGATAGCATAAGGAACCACACTTTTAATCTTGAATTTGTTTGTAATCAAATGCTTATGAATTTTCTCAATTTGTCTCCATTGCATGTCAGATGTATTGTTGGCCCATAGTTCACAACCATAAAGAATCACTGGAATCGTTAGAAGCCCAAAAGGAGTTTGAGTGGTTTCCTAGTCCCACAACTCTACCTCTCTACACCTATTTTGAAAAGCATAAAATGCTTTCCAACCCCCCAAAGTTCTTTTATTTCTACAGCGATCCCAACTTAGATTTTTGTTGAAGTCAATTTCGAGGTATTTGTAATCCGCAACTTCTTCTAGAATGTTGCCTTCAAAGTAGAACATATGCTCGTTATGTTTTATTTTCTTAGAGAAAACAACTACTTTCGTTTCGCTGATATTGATTTGCATACCCACACTTCTACAAAAATGCTCAAGGGATAGTAAGTGCTCTTGCAAACTAATATCCGATTTAGCAATCAGAATAAGGTCATTTGCATACAAAAGAAGTCTTATAACAAACTTGCCTAAATAGATACAATCACCCCCTTGCGAATTTAACCACTCCTCAAGCTTGTCGATATATAAATAAAAAAAGGTAGGATATAGTGTACAACTTTGCTTGACTCTGATATCTCTTCTAAAACTTTCAGAAATCCTTGCTGAAGTTCTAATTTTGACTTTCACCTCTTCATATACCCTATGCACAATTGCTCTCAAATGTTTAGGAACTCAAAGTTCCTCCATTCTGTGCCAAAGCTCATCCCTAGAATTGAGTCTAATGCTTTTCTGAAATCAACAAAGAAACAAAAGACTTTTTCCTTTTTCTCCCAAACTTGTTCAATGATGTGCCTTAAAGTTATACAATGATCAACTGTGGAATGTTTAGGTCTAAAACCTGCTTGCCCTTGAGCGGTTATCTCTTTCTTCTGCTCACTTGCTAATTTTATTTTCTAGCATGCTTCCAAATAGCTTTGCAAACAAGGGGTTTATCATGATGATCCTATAATTGGATGGATTATTGATGTCACCGCTATTGAAAAAAGGTATTGCCAGACTAGTTGTACAATCTGTGGGGAGTATAATGTTGTTGAAAATTTTTGTAATGTGAGGTGCAAAAAACTTTGAGCCCCACTTTAGATATATGCTTGGAGTACATCCAAGTCTTTCGCTTTTCCAACACCCAACTTCTTGATACACATCTCTACCTCTTGCACCGTAAAGAGTTCAGTATTAGTGTTGACCAAGGGGGGACGGTCAACTTTGGGATCTTGCTCATAGAGTTGTCTTGCATAGTTCTTCCCTCCTTGAAACCATGAAATCGATCTTTTTCTTTCTTAATATAACTGCTTGTAAGCTTTGAGCTTTATGTTATTCTTGTTTGACTCTTTTCACCTTCTCTTTGCCAATTTGCATTCCTCGTCAAACCAAGCATTAACCGGAAAGCAATTTGTTTCAGACTTCTTAATTTTTTTCTCTTTTGCACTTTGCAAGTGCGCATTGAATTAAATGTGTTAATTCATGACTATGAAGATCGTGAATTGTGATTTTCTCCTTCTCGAAGAGCCTCTCTAGCATCATTTTGAAGGTATTACAATTTTCTGGAGTCAAAAAAATTCTGCTTTGTGGGAGATTTTGTTGGACATGTTGAATGTTTGACTCTAATTGTTTCTTTCCAGTCCAAGAGAAACATAAATAAATTGCCTTGTGCTCTGATTTTAAGTCCCACAGTTGATCTTCAATCAAAAATTCCTCCATTTTCTCATACAAACCATGCAAGAAAATTACATAATCTACTACACTTGCTCCATTGTAAGTATTGCAAGTGAATTTACTGGACTTTACCCATCTAGTCAAGCCATTACAAATGACTAAATCAAAGGCCTCACATAGGGTAAGCAATTGTTCATCAAAGAGATTGCAGCCCTTGTCCTCTGAAATTCTTTTCCACTGATGATTACTCTCTTCTGTAAGCCAAATATGGTCGCACTCATATTTACATCAAAGAACGCTAGCTTGCTCATTTGCAGTCCTAGCATTGAAATCACCCACTATAAGGACTTCACCTAGCTGCTAATATATTGCCATATCTATTTTTAAGGCTGCAAATGGATCTTTGTGGTCAAACCCCTCTACCTTTGTAGATTTTTGAAAATTGCGGCGCAAAATAGCATGCTGCAATTTTGATGTGGTTTCTATTTGTTGATATTTTAAACCAAATGAATTGCTTATTTGAGCCTTCTTTTTCTAACTGAATGAGACGACTTTCTTTCTCTCTTACTAAAACCATGATACCACTGTGCCCTTTTCCATTCCCTGCTGCCTTGTTCCACACTGCCATCTTCCAGTATCTTTTAAACAAAGGTGTCTTGCACCCTTCATGCTCATGTGTTTCTATGAGGCAAATTATGTCTCTATCTTCCGCAATAGGCCCTAACCCAGGTCCTCGTCTCCATGGGTAACCTATGTAGTTCCAACAAACTAATCTTAAGGAAACTTTGGACTTGATTGGTATTTATTTTGACATGCAAGACTTACATTTGAGTCTTTGTCTTTGCTTTCCCATACTGACATTGCTTCCTGATTTTTTGTTGAAGAGTTTGTTGCTTCTTCTTTATTACCATCTTGCTGCTCTGTTTTGGAAAGAGGTCCAAATTGCGCTATCACAACTTTGCCTTATTAAATCCATGCTCTCTTGCCTTCATTTCTTGCTTCTCTAACCTTTAACATTTCTCCCTCCTTTCCTCTTGTTGTTTTACAGTTAAATATTCTTCTATGAAAAAGCGAGAACCCTTCAAGAAATGATTCTTGCTTAGAATGATATATTTATCACGCAAGCTAGGCATGCTGACTTTTATGGGCTTGGCTCTCTCACTGTTAAATTTACCCACCCTCCATGCTTGGCATATTTGTCCTTGCCATAGCAACTTGTCTTTCAAGAAGTCTCTTGCAAAGTCAAGAGTACATTCATTTTTCCCATAGTATTTCACCCCTTTAATAATTATGGTTGCTGCTCTATTTTGTCTTTCATTGCCTTCTCTATTTTGCATGTTGTCAACCTAAATGTTTGTTTCTCTTTCCTTATTAGCAGAATTGCTAACTTTAGCCAAAGTTTTGGAAACTTTGGTGGAATCTCCTTTCCTTTCTTCCCTTGCTTTCTCTTCATGATTGTCTATTTGGGCAATAATTTTCCTTTTATCCTGGGATGATTTCGCATCCACCACCTCTATACATTCGGCTATATATTTCTTTATGTTTTGCACATCTGCCTTCATACGTTGCCATTTTGTCTTCCCTATTAGAGGAAATTCCTGTAGCAATGCCACTTGTTCTCCATTGTTATTAGATGAATTTTATGATTTCTTTCCTGCTCTTTAACCTTTGTTTTGCATTTAACAATTTTTTCACATAAAGATCAGATGACCAGATGAGAGGTGTGGATGCCGGACTATATAAGGCAGAATCGTCAAGGACTTTTCCTCTGGACTTCTTGTTGCCACGTGCTTGTAGAGGGGACTTGTTTGGGTGCTTCTTGCGAAGGGCTCTAGTACTTTCCTTTTTAGACCATTTTTCCTTGTCTGCTCCCATTTTAGACGAGTTAGTCTTCATTTTAAAATGCCCCAATATTGTTTGGCATTGACTCAAACCAACTTCCCAGCTTTGGTGGATGAAGCAATTTTCACTTGTCCTAAATCATGTGTCTCCACATGTTCTGAAAGTTCTTGCCCTGTTGTCATGTTTGAATGCATTTGTTGTCCAACCTGTTTCGAGAAAGATGTAGGTCTACAAGATGGCAAGATTACTTAACACTGCTCTTCGCTTTGCTCCCTGCTTAGGCTACAGGCTACTCCTTATTCGATGCTCGATACTTTTACTGCATAAAAGCTCCCTACTCTCATAATGCTCACTGTTCACTGCTTGCTGCTCTCATTGCTAACCACACTGCTCACACTGTTGTCCATATTGCTTGTCAACAAAAAAAACTTAAAAGATAAAAGTGATGGCCAATCAGGCGACCTAGAGCTCGGCATCCATCATTTTTAACCCTCGCTCCTCAACGATCCCAACTTGGTTAAGGCACACCGCTGTTCAATTTCTATGAGCGGCTTGTTTCCAATTTTCGAAATCAGAGCCCCGCAAGTGAGTCTAAGCGGTTTGATGGGCTTCGATACAAACGAACTAGAAAGAAAGTGAAATGAATTTTCGCTTCGAAAATGCGTGTGGAGACATAAGAGACACCCATGGTGATAAATCTGCAGCAATTGCTGGGTGATTTCAGGCTCGGCTCGGCTCAGCTCTTCGCTCACTGGAATACAGAACTGAAAAATTCCACTTCACACGTAATATATTTAGAATTGATAATCTAACTTACCACTTTTTTCCCTTTAAATAAAAATTCTTATTACATGATATATCCAAAGTTAAATGAATCTAACAGTTACTAGCATGCACCATACTTTTCCTTTAAATGGAACCCTCAATTCATTTGGATACGATGTATCGCATCTTGAACCCTCTTTTCATTTGGGTACGATGTATCACATCTTGTATGTGTGCCATGTCTCCTTTCTGTTTTGTCATGCTGTCACATATAGGATTCATTTCGTTTTACTTTCAAGTTTTCTGCACACATGTTTGCCATGTGTCACTTTTGCATAGTGAATTGAGCTATTGAGACATATCGCAGTTGCCGTGCTCGCTGTTGCGTAACCACAATTCCACGCGACAACCCTCAAATGAATGCCACGTGTCATCTCTTTCCCATTCTTTCCTGCTTTTCTGTTCCTGCCCATCTTCGTTCCATACATGTACAGTTTTTCGTTGTCATGGAATTCAAATTCCTCCCCGTCCATTCTGATACGGAATAGCAAGGAAATCGCTGGAGGCACACTCAACCATGACACGCACCGAAATTAATTGCAGGCAGTTTTGGCATTTAACCAAAACTAAGGCTAACGAAGCCAATAAAATCTTCACATTTGCATTCTCCAAGTTCAAGTTTCGAGTGCTGAAAGAGTTCAGAGAGACAAATTTACATGTGCACAGGCCTTCCACCACATGCCATACCTCCTGCGATTGATGAGTCGATTTTTCTCATGATGTGATGCTTTTGGTGGTGGTGTTATTCAACAATTACATTCCTCAGCAAGTTTCAAGGTTTCTTTACTGTGTAGGAATCTTGAAAGCACCATGGCGAAAGCTCGTAGTCGAAAGGGAAAGCAGATCAAAGCTGAGGTATCCGAAGGTCAGGAAGTAGAGGGCAACCAGAACGTCAATTCAAGAATTTTTTGGAATCAACAGTATAGCAAACCCCCTTGATTGGCCAGCTATTTATTTTTTTAACCCCCTTGATTGGCCAGCAATTTATATATAGCTTGAGTGGTGGGATTAAGGGTTAAGAGCAATGCCTTTTTAGGAAAAAAGTTACAGCTTCAAAATCGGAGAGGTAGAAGAGGTAGAGTAGAGGTAGAAGAGGTAGAGTATGAGGTAGAGTATGTATTTTTCTGTAAATTTAACGGTCAAAAATTTAACAGTCAAATCAACTTAACAGTCGTTTTTAGGAAGTAGGTCTCTTCTCCCACAAACAAAAAAATCTCATAAAATCAATTTGATGCTTAAATTCTCCCACAAACAAAAAAATCTCATACAATCAATTTGATGCTTAAATTAATTAAAACCTAAGAACACAGGTGCTGTCAATGTGGTGACAGTGGATGGATACACTAATGATGAACACAGGTGCTGTCAATGTGGTGACAGTGGATGGATACACTAATGATGAAGATCTTCTTGAAGGCGACTTGGACTCTGAGGCGTATGAAGACGTGAGAAGGTCATGTATTCACCATGTAGCGTCCAGGCTAGTCATCCCACCCTATTACGACATGGTGAAATGGATAATTGGCCATATTCAGCTTGAGTCTTGCACCATTGTGAGCGATGACAATATACTTTTGCATTCATATTAGTTGCAGAATATCGCAAATATGTATAAAGCTCATGGTCCCAAAGATCCATTTAGCTGGAGGCTTCGTAGATAATCCTGTGAGGGATAAATCCCAGTTGGTTAGGAAAAAGCCAGAGGAGTTTTATCCCACTATTCAACTCCACCTAGCTTACATACTACCACTGCCTTGGTATCTCGGCTGATACGGTGAGGAGGACGCATCTCACCTTAAGTTGGCATGGGATTTTCTTTTTGACCAGATTACCAACAATGGTTTTAGAGTCTGACAAACTGTGGGTCAAGTCATTTCTAAAAAGATATTTTTAGAGAGGTGTTACTTGTTAGTCAAGTCATTTCTAAAAGGGGTTAGTTCAGATATTTTTAGAAAATCCTAGACAAATTTTTTCTTTGTCTAATATTAGGTTTCTCAAATATTCAAACCAACTGTCTCTAATTTTTTTTTCCTAGAAATCACTTTACTGACTGTCGAACTAGGTTTTTAAGAGTGCTTCTCAATCTCAACTGTTATGTTCACTAGGTTTTAAATAATGCTTCTCAATCTTAACTGTTATGCTCATAAGCACTAGTAACTCCTCTTTAATTACAATCACTGCGGCTTGTTCTTCTAAGTCTCAGTCAAGCGTACAACACAAATCAATTCTAAACTTTGGTTTACTTCTAAATACTGGCGCGTTCTTCTAAACTCTATGTTGCACAAGCATTTTTCTTCATTTGCCCTTTTGCCTCTTTGTAAATCTATTCATGGTATCAGAGTAGGTATAAGAATTTTCACATAGTCGAGTCATTCAAGTCATCTCTAAAAAGATATTTCCAGAGAGGTGTTAGTTAAGTCATTTCTAAAAAGATTAGATATATTAAAAAAGGTTAGTCAGGAAATCTCATATATAATATTTAGATAAAATATTAGATAAAATATTTTTTCTAATATCTAAAATATTTAAGATTTTTAAAAAATAATTAAATTAATGGTCTTTAAAAATATTTGATTTTAGACTCTTCTGATTTATATTTATGTTTGGAGTTTGCTTTTAGATCAATTACGTTAAAAAAAAATTCTAAAATATTTTCACTGAGTGTTGAACGTACAAATTGTTGTTAATACTCTATTTTAATCTTAATTGTTATATTCATTAGCATTAACAACTCTTCTTTAATCATAATTGTTTTCTTTGCTAAGTCTCAGCAAAGCTTACAAAATAGATCAATTCTAAAGTTTGTTTTGCTTTTTAATACCAATGTTTTAAAACTCTAACTCTGCCTCGCAAACCGCCGAGAGTTGACTCTGACTTTGACTCCATATTGACTCAGCCGGTTTGATTTCAACGACTCGGTCGTTGTAAAAAATACATTAAATATTTTTTTTTTTTTTTTTTAAAAAAAAAAAAAAAAACATAATTTTAAAGATTTTCATTCATGTTTCCAAACACAAAGCTTTAGAATATAGATAGAAAACAACATATGATCAAAATAGGCTCATGAATATATCCATTATATTTAAATGGCACCTAGTGCACTGTCCAATACATACATGATGATGATATAGAGATCCAAACAAGAACACATAACCAAGGAGGCTAGAAATGGCCTCTACAACAAAAGTAAACTGTGAAACATCACTAGTCACAACTGACCAATGCTATTGGTTACTGCTGGAGGAGCCAACATCATCTGGCTCAACCTCTGAATCCGGTTTGATTTCAATGACTCGGTCGTTGTAAAAATACATAAAAGAAGTCATTACTTATTTATTTTTTTATTTTTTTTTTTTGCTTATAAAAAAAAAACATAATTTTAAAGATTTTCATTCATGTTTCCAAACACAAAGCTTTAGAATATAGATAGAAAACAACATATGATCAAAATAGGCTCATGAATATATCCATTATATTTAAATGGCACCTAGTGCACTGTCCAATACATACATGATGATGATATAGAGATCCAAACAAGAACACATAACCAAGGAGGCTAGAAATGGCCTCTACAACAAAAGTTAACTGTGAAACATCACTAGTCACAACTGACCAATGCTATTGGTTACTGCTGGAGGAGCCAACATCATCTGGCTCAACCTCTGAATCAGAGTTAGACAGGGAAACACATGGCTGCTCCTTGTCATCATTTCCAACTGCAACTATAGTAGTGGTAGCACTAGCAAGTTGTGCAGCAACTGCACGTTGAGATAGATGAGATATGCGCTTTCGTCGTGGCTAAGCAGAGGAAGCACCTGCAACTGGAGGACTTGGGGTTGGGCTTGAGGCTGGTACAAGTGGATCTGCATTCAACTAAACATTTTGTTCAAGTGATGCCACCACTTGTAAATTCAAATCAAGATCCTCATCAGAATCAAACTCTGGAGGATGACCCTCCATGACCCAATCTGATGTTGGATTAATATCTTCCAACACAATGGGATCTGAATCAGGGTTTTTGTTCAGCAATTGGTTGCATCTGAGCCGGAGGTTGTATTGGACATAGACTAGATCATTTAACCATTTTTTATCCAAACTGTTTCTCTTCTTTGTGTGAATGCTCTCAAAGACAGACCAATTGCGCTCACACCTAGTAGCACTGCAAGTTTGACTCAAAATACGAATTGCAAACTTTTGCAATTGAGGAAAAATGGCTACCAAAAGACTTCCACTGTGTTGCAAAAAACATCGTAGTGTAATGAGTTATCTCAAGTTTCAACTTTCAATAAATTATATCCAACTTTCAAATTATAAACAATTTAACAAAATAAGTATTAAGAATTTGAAAATTGAAATTTTTGTTTACCTCACTCATCTGCTTCCCTTGCAATCTTTGCTAGGTTCTTCCCAAAGGTACTTGTGGCTTTGTTGAAGGTTATGATTTGTCGGTGTATCTCCCATTGATCACACTCTAATGAGATCATGTGATCAATGTAGTCAATCAATCCATCTCTAACCTCCCCACTCAAAGATCTTGCCACCAAAGCTTTATAATGATACCTTGGGTTCACAAAATGCTCAGATGCATGTATAGGGCAATGGAGTTGATTGTTCAATCTTTCATCAATGATTGCCCAAATGGGTCCATACTTAGCCACTCTATACTTGTATGCCCTCTTTATTTGCTCCTTTGCTTGATCCATAGCCTCATCAATGAAGCCCATAACCAATCTTTCCCCATCGACCAACCGCAACACCTTAACCAGTGGCTCAACAACCTTCACAATTTCTGTTGCCTGTCTCCAAAATATTTCTTCATTAACTTTCTTTTTCATTTCTTTGCCTTCCTGTTTGAGAGATCACTGGCTTTGATTCCATTCATCATTGGAAAAAATCTTTTGCAAGTTTTTATGTTATGAAAACAAAGATTGCAATGTTAAAAAATGAGTTGCAAATCTAGTGATGATAGGCCTAATAATATCCTTGCTCCTTGTGTGTCTCCTCATCAGAGTCATAATCCATGAATGATTGTAGATACATTTTGTTAAGCTTTTGGCATGATCTACAATGACCCAATCTAATTTGCCAATATCCTCAAGCATGAGGTCTATGTAATGTGCAACACATGGGGTCCAAAAGATGGTTTTGTCTTTTTCATCTAATAGTTTACCAGAAAGAACATAGTTAGAGGCATTATCTACGATGACTTGAAAAACATTAGGCACGCCCAACTCCTCAACGACCCCATCCAATAGCTGAAACAACAATTGTCCATCTTTCACCGTATTAGATGCATCAATTGATTTTAGAAACATGGTTCCCTGTGGGAAGAAGATAAGAAAGTTTATGATGGTATGGTTCCTTTGATCAATCCATCCATCTGACATGATGGTACATCTTGTTTTTTCCCATGGGTTTTTGAAATCTTTTCAAATACTCATAAATGAAGGAATTTTCTTTTTGCAAACGATACCCCTTAACTCATGCATAGTAAGGCCTTTGAAGCCTTTTCCAGCAACAAATATGGCATCAAACATAGGCTCATAATATGGTGGGCAGGAAGCATTGAAGGGGATATCAACATCATACCACCATCTAGATATGTAATCACAAATAGTCTCCCCTTAATTCTTTCTTCCAATGGTCATCTAAAGTGGGTTGCAGATTTCTACTAGCTTTAGGACCATGTGCATCTGATGGAGAGGAGGGTGTGACAGTGAAATAACTTTTGATATTCATATCACCCTTCTTTTTCATTTTACCCTTACCCTTTTTTTGAATAGACTCCAAAGAGGGAGGAACATAGTGGAAGGTGTTGGATGCATCAGCACAAGGGATAGAAGAAGAACCCTCAAAAGGGTTGGTAGCCATCATTTTTTGTATACTCATCTTTCTCCCAATTTCAACCTCTATTTCTTTTTGCCTAGTTTTTTTTCTTGAAACTTCCCAAAATTATTTAGCAACTCCTTCTTAATCTCCCCAGTTTGTGGTGATTCACATGGAGTAATTTGGCCTCTAATTCCTTCCAAGTGTTGTTTCAGCCTATTAATGCCCCCAGGACCCTCCTTAACTTTTCTATGGCAAAATTTGTAATGCATTTGATTATCAACAATTTCAGCATATGCCCAAGCAACATCTTTTACTCCAAGAGCCATTTTTTGACTTGGAAATGAAAGGAAAAACTCTGAAAATGAAAACAAAAAAAATAACATTGCCTCAATGTTCATTTCTTTCACAAAAAACATCCTTTTCAATTTCCAGATTTGCACAAAAAGAAAAAATAAGCAAAACATATTTTTAGAAGTGAAAAAGAATATATCTAGGCACAAACTGCCTCCTCAAAGTTGCTTTAACAAACCAAATCCTCAATGCTGCTCCAATGGCTATCCAAGAAGCTCCTCACTCCTGCTCCAATGCTTGCCCAAGACTCCTCACTACTGCTCCAAAAATAAACTCCACAACTCTTCACAAACTCACAATTCTCACTCAAATGCAATAAGATAGTTGTGAGGAAATGAGAGGGGTTGGGTAGATTTTATAGGGTTTGGGAGAGGGAAACGGACCCCAAAGAACCCAAAGGCAGAAAATAATGGGCTTTTGGGGTCCCTGAAAAAATAAAAAAAATTGTTTTTCGGTCGCGCCCACTGAACTGGCCGAGTTAGCTCAGGCTTGGCTGAGCCAAACGGGTTGTTACTGCGCTGACTCGGCGAGGCTTTGGTTCGGTCTGGCTCGACCGTTTCGGAGTCGGCTCGGCTGATTCTTAAAACACTCTTTAATACTGATAGGCTCTTTTGAACTCTATGGGTTTTGCAACATATTCTTAGCTAGGTGAAGTCCTTATAGTGGGTGACTTCAATGCTAGGATTGCAAGTGAGCAAGCTAGCATTCTTTGTTGTAAAGAAGATTGTGACCCTATTTGGCTTACAGAAGAGAGTAATCATCAATGGAAAAGAATTTTAGAGGACAAGGGTTGTATTCTCTTTGGTGAACAATTGCTTACTCTATGTGGGGCCTTCGATTTAGTCATTTGTAATGGTTCGACTAGATGGGTAAAGTCTTATGTAATTTGCTTGAATGGTTTGTGTGAGAAAATGGAAAAATTTTTGATTGGAAATCAGCTTTGGGACTTATAAGATCACAAGCCAATTTATTCAAGTTTCTCTTGGACTCAAAAGAAGCAATTAGAGTAAAAAAACTTAGTGTGTTTAACAAAATCCCCCAAAGGGCATAATTCTTTTGATCCCAGAAAATTGTAATACCTTCAAAATGATGCTAGAGAGGCTCTTCGAGAAGGAGAAAATCCTAATTCACGGTCTTCATAGTCATGAATTAACACATTTAATTCAAATCGCACTTGCGGAGTGCAAAAGAGCAAAAATTAAGAAGTTTGAAACAAATTGCTTTCCTATTAATGTTTGGTTTGACGAGGAATGCAAAAAGGCAAGGAGAATGTGGACGGAGTCAAACACGGATAACATAAAGCTCAAACCTTACAAGCAAAGATTAAGAAAGAAAAAATCCTATTTCATGGTTTCAAGGAGGGAAGAAATAATTTTCCTTGGAAAAAATAACCCCAAATTATTTTGGAAGGAGATCCAGTCGAGAAAGATGAAAACTGAAAATAATATTACAGCTTCTAAAGGGTTTGACTAGGCAAGACAACTCTATAAGCAGGATCCCAAGGTTGACCCTACCCCCCTTGGTCAACACTGATACTGAACTCTTGACGGTGCAAGAGGTAGATATGGGTATCAAGAAGTTGGGTGTTGGAAAACAAAGGACTTAGTTGAACTCCAAGCAGTGTATCTAAAGTGGGGCTCAAAGAATCTTGCACCTCACATTACAAAAATTTTCAACAACATCATACAACAAGGGTTCCCCACAAATTGGACGAGTCTGGCAATATCCTTTTTCAAGAGTGGTAACGTCAATAATCCCTCCAATTATAGGATCATAATGAAAAATCCACTGTTTGCAAAGTTATTTGGAAGCATGCTAGAAAATAAAATGAGCAAGTGGATAGAAGAAAGAGATAAGTGTGCGAAAGGGCAAGCAGGTTTTAGACCTAAACATTCCACAGTTGATCATTTATAACTTTAAGGCACATCATTGAAATTTTTTGGGAGAAAAAGGAAGGTGTCTTTTGCTGCTTTGTTGATTTCATAAAAGCGTTTGACACGGTTCTTAGGGATAAGCGTTGGTACAAAATGGAGGAACTTGGGGTTCCTCAACATTTGAGGTGAAAGTCAAAATTAGAACTTCAACAGGGATTTTTGAAAGTTTTCGAAACGATATCGGGGTTAAGCAAGGTTGCCCATTGTCTCCTACCCTTTTTGGTTTATATATTGACAAGCTTGAGGAGTGGTTAAATTCGCAAGGGGGTGATGGCATCCATTTGGGCAAGTTTGTTATAAGGATTCTTTCGTATGCAAATGTCCTTATTCTAATTGCTAAATCTGCTCTTGGTTTGCAAGAACACTTACTACCCCTTGAGCATTTTTGTAGAAGGGTGGGGATAAAAGTAAATATTAGCAAAACAAAAGTAGTGGTTTTCTGTAAAAAAAAAACATAACGAGCATAAGTTCTACTCCGAAGGCAACATTTTAGAAGAAGTTGCGGATTGCAAATACCTTGGAATTGACTTCAACACAAATCTAAGCTGGGATGGTTGTAGAAAGAAAAAAACTTTGGGGGGTTGGAAAGCATTTTATGCTTTTCAAAATAGGTGTAGAGAGAGGCAGAGTTATGGGACTGGAAAACCACTCAAACTCTTTTTAGGCTTCTAGTGATTCTGAGATTTTCTATGGTTGTGAACTGTGGGACAACAGTACATCCGACATGCAGTGGAAACAAATTGAGAAATTCAGAAGCGTTTGATCACAAAAAAATTTAAAATTAGAAGTGTAGTTACTTATGCTATCTTGTTAAGTGAAATAGGGGCTGCTCTTATTGAAACAATTGCTATGGTGTGAGTCAAAATGTATTTAAAACAATTGAGAAAATGGAAGAGGGCAGATGGCCTAAGGTTGTCTTTAATGATGTATTGTGTAAAAAAATGAAGACTTAGATGCAGCAAAATAACAAATGGTTCAGTAAATGGGGTATTTGCTTGAACACATGTCCTATAAACAATAAAGAGATATAATCTTTTCTTATGGATAAGTTCCACAAGTGTACTTGGGATAAGGAGCCAGGGAGAAAGAAAAAATACTATATTGAAGAGTTTAATCCCACTCATAGTCATCAACAAATAGCGTACATAGAGGCCAATATTTCTTGGAGAGCCAAGATTCTTATTGCTTAGTTAAGGACTAATTCTCATCAATTGCGTTGTGAAAAAGGGCGCTGGAAAAGGCTAAAGGAAGTGTGGGAGGAAGAGTATGTATTTTTTGTTCTTCTAGAAAAGCGGAAACAAAAAAACATTTCATTTTAGAATGCGAGGCCTTCAGAGACAAGAAGGAAAGTTTGCAGATATTCTGGCAACTACTTCTTGGGCTAATATATTTAGCGAGGGGTTTGTCGAGAATTTGGGAGATTTTATTGGGAGGTTTCATAGGAAAAGGGTCGAATACATCAACCAAATGAAAAAGCAATCTGTCGCATAGGCTATCTTTAGCCTCGTGGATGTTAAAATAATTTTCTTTCTTTCTTTATTGGGAGTAATGCGTAATGCATTTACATTTGTGGAGTAATAATAATTAGTTTGAATTGATTATTGGTTGGGAATTGAAAAATTAACAGACCTTTCTTTAAAAAAGGGTTAAGTAGAGTTTATTGAAAAAGAAGAGTTTTGGTTTATCGTCATTTTAATAAAAAGGAGCTAGTTGCAGTGTGGAGTAGCATATTCATGCCACGGTAGTCTTTGTTCTTCATCAATACCTAATTACCTAGTGATTCTTATGTGCCACAACTTATTAGTATGAACTTGTTATTGGTTTTTATCTGCGATCATCTATTTTGATTATGAATTATTGAAACAATTGCTATGGTGTGAGTCAAAAGGTATTTAAAACAATTGAGAAAATGGAAGAGGGTAGATGGTCTAAGGTTGTCTTTAATGATGTATTGTGTAAAAAAAGGAAGACTTAGATGCAGCAAAATAACAAATGGTTTAGTAAATGGGGTGTTTGCTTGAACATGTGTCCTATAAACAGTAAAGGGAGAAAAAAACTTTTCTTATGGATAAGTTCCACAAGCGTACTTGGGATAAGGAGCTAGGGAGAAAGAAAAAATACTATATTGAAGAGTTTAATCCCACTCATAGTCATCAACGAAAAGCGTACATAGAGGCCAATATTTCTTGGAGAGCCAAGATTCTTATTGCTTAGTTAGGGACTAATTCTCATCAACTATGTTGTGAAAAAGGGCACTGGAAAAAGGCCAAAGCAAGTGTGGGAGGAATAGTATGTATTTTTTGTTCTTCCAGAAAAGTGGAAACAAAAAAACATTTCATTTTAGAATGCGAGGCCTTTAGAGACAAGAAGGAAAGTTTGCAGATATTCTGGCAACTACTTCTTGGGATAATATATTTAGTGAGGGGTTTGTTGAGAAGTTGGGAGATTTTATTGTGAGGCTTCACAGGAAAAGGGTCGAATACGTCAACCAAAAGAAAAAGCAATCTGTCGCATAGGCTATCTTTAGCCTCGTGGATGTTAAAATAATTTTCTTTCTTTCTTTCTTTCTTTATTGGGAGTAATGCGTAATGCATTTACATTTGTGGAGTAATAATAATTAGTTTGGATTGATTATTGGTTGGGAATTGAAAAATTAACAGACCTTTCTTTAAAAAAAAGGGTTAAGTAGAGGTTATTGAAAAAGAAGAGTTTTGGTTTATCGTCATTTTAATAAAAAAGAGTTGGTTGTAGTGTGGAGTAGCATATTCATGCCGTGGTAGTCTTTGTTCTTCATCAATACCTATTTACCTAGTGATTCTTATCTGCCACAACTTATTAGTATGGACTTGTTATTGGTTTTTATCTGCGATCATCTATTTCGATTATGAATTATGAATTATTGGCCATTAAAATGAGAAGCAAATTACAAATAAATGGTTTATATAAACATTGTTTTGAATGGATTTGAATAACCCAGAAGTCAAGTACCTTATGACGCTATGTGACAAGATCAAAATGACCAACTCTTTGTGAATAGGAAGGAGGATGCAATAACATTGGTTCTCATTCAAAAATGTTTGGATGACAATGTTCTTTGCAAGATTTCCATAGCAACCACATCTAAAGAAGCTTTGAATATTCTAGAAATGACATATAGTGAAAGGGGGAGCAACATTGACCAGCATTGAACTAAGTCACAGAGAATTACATGTGTTAATGGAGTGCCCACTCTAATGAGAGAAGCATGAGATTTTTATATTGTAGAAAAGATAGCAAAACAAAAGAAGATATGCAAGATATGGAGAGTACAATTGACCTAAACACTACATAAAAGTTTGAAGAAATTACAAAAGAAAAAAGTGAATTTGTACAAGATTCAGAGTATCCACATCATGCAAAAAGTGAATCCCATTGTGTAGATATATGTGTGGAAGATGAAATTAATGTTGAAAATGATGAAATTGAAACCACCTTTGTAGCAACAACAGGTGAGGATAACCTAGTAGTGAAAGTTGAATTAGTTTTTTTTGAAGAGTAGTTTGCAAAGATTAGGTATGATGATAAAGATGAAAGTGGTTATGGAAAATTTACCATAACTACAACAGAAGAAGGAACAAAAAAATTGAAGAAAATTAATAGTGGTGTTGAAGCTATTGCAACAATAGAAGTGGAGATAATGGAACACAAAGATATTTAATCTTACACAAGTCAACAAAGAAGTTCAATCAACAGTAGATGAAGTACAAGCAAATGTAGATGAAAAATTAGATGAACCCAACAATGAAAACAAGGAAATATTGAAAAAAAAAAAGATATGTAGAGTATAAAGTTTAGAGTAAAAAGAAGAAAAAGCTTGTACAACATAGCCATGAGAACAACCTGTGCCAACATATAGAATTAAAATAAGGTTTTGAATTGATTTAGTGTTGTAATTGTAGTTGGGACTAAGACCAATAAGCAGTAGTGGTCTTAATTAAAGAGTTGTTAGTGTTGATGAATGTAATAGTTGATATTAAAGGGTAGTGTTAAAAATAACCTCCTTTGTTCGCTGGTCAAATCCGATAGTTAGTTGTCAAGAGAAGTCAATTTTTGAGAGATATTTTTAGAGATTGTTAGTTTGGATATTTTTAGAAAATCCCATCAACTATTTGAAAGTTAAGGAGTTGAATAACTATGTTATGATTTTGGAGGAGCTTTCGCCATTGACGGTCAAGGAAGACGCCCAAAACTGGCTATAAAATCAGCCCATAACTTCTTTAGAAGGGTCAAATTAAAGCTTTAGGATATATGCTTCAAACATTCCATGAGTTATCTCCAATGATCAAGCGAATTAGGCCTTAGAGAGCTGATCAAAGAGGGGGCCGAGACTGTGTATTACTAAACTACTTCAAATGTTTGAATTGCCTCAGATGCAAGACTTTTGGAGGGCTAGAATACCACAGGTCTAATCACACTTCCTACCAAGATCCCCACAAAGGAAACTAGAGATCTCACTTCAAAATTTGACCTTAGAATAATGCCACAAATATGATCCAAAATTTGCCTCAGAACCCACAAAAACTTGAATGTTAAGCTTGGAGGAAAGGATACTACAGCAAAGGATGTGTTACTCATCGAAAACATGAACCATAATCTGCTAAGCATGAGCATGTGTGATCAAGGACACAGTGCTATTAAACTCAAAGAAATGGGAAACAAGAAGGGAGAAATTTGGCAAGTTGGTGGCAACTACAACAAGGACTCCAAATTACATATACACATTGGATTCTATTAGAAAAAAAGGTTGTTTCTTGGCTAAAGAGGATGAAAGTTGGCTCGGGCACAAAAGTATGGGACATATAAACTTCGATAACCTTATTAGAATTAGAAAAAAGGAAGTTGTGAGAGAAATGTCGAGGTTTCAAAACCAACTAGCACATCATGGAAGAACTGCTGGCATGGAAAACATACAAGATTTGAATTCAAGACCAAGGAACACTCTACTTCGAGACTATCAAACTTAGTGCACACTGGTCTATGTGGTCCCATGAGATTTAGAGGACTGGAAGGCGAACTATATTTCATACTGTTTAACAATGATTATACCAGAATGACAGTTAGTTTTCTAAAAAATAAGTCAAAATCTTTTGAATGCTTCATAATCTACAAGGAGATGGTTGAAAACGAAATCGAATTGAGAATCGAATGTTTAAGATTTGACAATGGAGGTGAATTCACATCCAAATAATTCCAACATTTCTGTGAGGAACAAGGAATAAAAGGACAATTCTCAGCAACCAGGTTACCACAACAAAATGGAGTCCCCAAAAGAAAGAACAAAACCGTAGAAGAGATGGTTAGGACCATGATGATAGATTCCAAATTGAGTGATGTTTTCTGGGTTCACGTAGTGGAGGCAATTGTGCATATTCTAAACAAAGGAATTATTAGGAGAAACAGTGACAAGACCCTGTACGAACTATGGAAGGGGCTACTGACAAACGTCAAACACTCTAGAATCTTTGGAAGAAAATTCTACATTAACAGAGAAGATAAGAAGATTGGGAAATTTGACTTTCGGGTAGATTAAGGCATATTTGTTGGGTACTCACAAAAGAGCAAGGCATACAAATGCTATAATCAGAGGCTCAACAAGATCGTGGAGAGAATTAATGTAACCTTTGATGAAATTTGTGATTCAAAGACAAAGCAAGGATCCTCATCTTCAAGGAATGAAGAAACACAACAACCCGAGCAAGAAAAAAGAGTTAAGGAAGAAGAATCATAAGAGTGTGGAGCCAACTATCAATCAAGAAGATAGTCAATAGGAATCCTCTAAAGATCCCAAATGCTAGTATCAAAAGAATCATTCATCAGATTAGATCATTGGTGATGTTAATGTAAGAATCAACTCTAGAATAAGCAGGCAAGAGCAAGGATTTCTTGTGCTATTATCCACTTACAAGCCTACCAACTTTGAAAAATCCAACCTTGATGAGCATTAGATCAAAGCCTCAGAAGAAGAACTAGATTAGATTGAAAAGAATAAAACATGAGAATTGGTTCCAAGACCTAGGGACAAAAATGTCATTGGCACAAAATGGGTCTTTAGGAACAAGTTGAATGAAGATGGACAAGTAACTAGGAACAAATCAAGATTAGTTGTAAAGGATATGTGCAAGTTGAGGGAATAGACTTTGAAGAAATTTTTTCTCTTATTTCTAGGATGGAAGCTATTAGGATGTTCTTGGCTTATGCTTGGTCCAAAAAGATCAAGGTGCACTAGTTGAATGCCAATTCAACCTATCTAAATGGAGAATTGGAAGAAGAGATCTACATAGAGCAGTGAGAAGAATTTTTGCTTATAGACAAGAAAGACTATGTGCAAGTTGAAGAAAGCCTTGTACGATCTTAAACAAGCCCCTAGAGCCTCGTATGCATGCTTGGACAGGCACTTGCAACAATAAGGATTTAAAAGAGGAAGTGTTGATAACAACCTATATATAAAACTTGAACAAGATAACTTGACTCTCATTAAGGTAGACGTGGATGATATCATTTGTGGAAGTGATGATGACAGGTTGAGTAAGAAGTTTGCCAATGACATGTAGAATGAGTTTGAGATGTCCTTACTTTGTGAGTTGACCTTTTTCTTCAGACTCCAAATATCTCAGAAAGATGATGGCATATTCATCTCTCAAATCAAGTACATCAAAGCAATGTTGAAGAGGTTCCAAATAGAAGATTGTAAGCCAGTGAGCACTTCCATGGTGACCGATTGTAAGTTAAGCAAGGACGATATATCCAATGAAGCAGATCAAAAACTGTGTAGATCGATGATTGACAACCTTCTATATGTGACAACTTCGAGACTATATGTGGTGGAGACAGTTGGACAGGAAGCACATTTCCAAGCAGCACCAAAGAATCCCATTTTGCTACAGTTAAAAGGGTCTTTCGATACGTCAAGGGAACAAGAGATTTTTGGCTATGGTATATGAAAGGAAATGGTCTTACAATCATAGCTTGTAAAGATTTTGATTGGGCATGCAATGTTGATGATCGTAAAAACATCAGTGGAGTAGGCTTTTGCTTGGGTGATTGTATTGTATCATTGTTGAGCAAGAAGCAGTGTTTAGTCTCTTTGTCCACAACAAAAGCAGAATATATTGCAACAACTGAATGTTGTACTCAAGTTCTCTAGATGAAGCAAACTCTGTAGGATCTCCAAGTGAAATATGATGAGACAATTCCAATGTTCTATGATAACACCAATGCCATAAGTATCTCCAAGAATCCTATCATGCACTAAAAGAAAAAACATATCCCTATTAAATATCACTTTCTTCAGGTGCAGGTTGTAGAAAAGAATGTCAAGGTAGAATACATTGGGACAAAGGAGAAAATAACCAACATCTTCACCAAACATCTACCTCGAGAGACCTTTGAGTATCTTCGAGAGAAGCTTGGGATTCTATCAGGTTCACACTGATATACATTCCATCCATCCAAGCAGACAGGGGGAGAAAGGCATGTTGTAGGAAGAGAGAAGAAGATTCCTTGCCAAAGGGGAGTTACCCTTTTTCATTGATGTCAAAGGGGGAGATAAATCAAGGGAAGAAGATCATAAGCATGGAGTCAAGGGGAGGAATGATCCCAGGGGTAGTACGTATGTTGCCATCAATGACAAGGGGGAGATTTCAGGAGAAGGTTGCAGAAAAGAATATCAAGGTAGAATACATTGGGACAAAGGAGAAAATAACCAACACCTTCACAAGATCTCTACCTCATGAGACCTTTGAGTATCTTCGAGAGAAGCTTGGGATTCTATCAGGTTCACATTGATATACATTCCATCCATCCAGGTAGACGGGGGGGGGGGGAAGGCATGTCGTAGGAAGAGAGAAGAAGATTCCTTGCTAGGGGGGAGTTACCCTTTGTCATTGATGTCAAAGGGGGAGGGAAATCAAGGGAAGAAGATCATAAGCATGGAGTTAGGGGAAGAAATGATCCTAGGGGGAGTATGTGTGTTGCCATCAATTACAAAGGGGGAGATTGTTGAAATTTGGTTGTCATTGATGCCAACCCAAGCAACACCAGAAGAAGCCCCACTTTTGATGACAAAGATGACCAGGAAAATCAAGATTTTTGGGGTAAAGATCACTTTCATTTGATGGTCCTCATCATGCCAACTCTAATGATAGGTGGAATACCAAATAATTCCTCAAGGTTGAGGAGATATGCTCAATCAAAGTTTGTTCCCTCGTATTGTGGTCAAAGTCCCCAAAATTAGATGACGTGGTAGCTTAACAATAGGCTAACTAATAGTTTAATTCATGTAGTTAATAGGATTATTCTTTAAACAATTAATCAAATATTTTCAAGGACAATCTTGGTGCAAAAACAAATCTTACAAAGGGCACATGATTGAAGGGTATGTCGACCCTAATATTATTGGGGATTTTGGCTCCAAAATGAAAATTTAAAATTCACATTTGGAAATTATTTTTCCCTTAAGTAGTCTAGGTCATCCTCCCTCCTAAAAGCCTCCACATCTACTATAAATAGGGTACTTTAGCCCTCCAAAATACCAATCAAAGAAGTGTGCACAAGAAATATTCATCTGCGGCCCTAAGGAGTAACGATATATCTGAAGAGGAGCCAAGTTTGAAACTCTTATTTGGGTTTAGTTTTTATGCTTTTGGTTATGGTTTTCGCTGGAGTACGGATGAGTATTTGTGGCTGTTCGGCCTCCATTCTATCCTAATCTGAGCTTATTTTTAAGGGTATATTCACACATCTTCTGAGGTTATTGCTGAAATAGGTGTGCATACCCTGAGGCTTCAAATTTTTCTCTTAATCAATGATTATCATGAGGTTTTCTGAGCAACAAATCAAGGTAAATGCCAAAGGCAAGTCTGGGATCTTCTCTGAGGGTATTCAACCTCCTTTTCTAAGGCAAATCCAAAGTTTTTGTGGGCTCTAAGGAAAATTTCAGATCAACTTTGTGGTATTATTCTAAGGTCAATCTTTGAAGTGAGATCATTTTCCAACCCTTCATTAATACATCTACGGGAGCAATTTCTGGTTGGTGGTAGCATTAATCTGAGGCCTATTTGGTCCCTTTTTGGCAGAGTCCTCTTGACAAATTTTGAGACTAAAACTCATATTCTTCAGTGGCTGAAAGACCCATGGGACAATTGTACGAAAGCTACTTGTTATTGCATGGATATATCTTGAATCTGCTTCTCCATTCTTGTGGTTTGCATTAGATAGATAAACGATACACTACTCAAGGTATGACATGTTACAAAGATTTTCTCGAAGGCTTGAAGTTATAGTTAAATTGCAAAAGCATTTTTGAAATGTTAAGGCCTGTGGTATAGATAATCTAAAGTTCGAACAGAGAAACTTCGTGTGGGATTAAGACTACTCTTTAGCATTGTCAGTGGTTCTCAATCCCTTCTATATCAAGCCAGGTCTCCTTATTTTCACTTTAGGTAGAAAAAGGGGTGCATTGGGTATAGAAGACCTTGTCATTAACTTGTGGACTATTTTAGAATTCTTCCAAAAGTCTCAAAATCAAGAAATTGTAAATACTAATTAGGTTTAGGCCTCTTTGTAAAAAAAGGTTTCATCTACAACAGTGAAATTAAAGGGCAGTAGCATTAGTACATTAAAAGCATGATAAGAGCATAAAGGTAAAGACAGTTCTACAGTGGAGGACATCTTTCGGACCAATTGTGATACACTTTGCATAAACATATTTTAAGGCATCTCTAGGGTGCATGAATTGTTGCTTAGTCACATTGTACATCATTTAGTAGCAATATTGAAGCTTGAAGACGTTTAATATTTTGAAGAAGACATTAGCAGAAAGGGTTTCATTGAATATTCTTGTAAGTGGGTCATTTTCATTGGTACAGGAGCCCACACATTGTTTCTCTATTTTATAAATATATTCAGGGTGGTTGGGTGGTGTAATGCAAGAGAGAGAAGTCTCCATCAGGTTGTAGCCTAAATATATTTCTTGGGGACAGGGTGGTGCTATGGCAAGTTGGAGCTTGCAAGGTGTTGGAGCATATTATTAGTTGTAGCTGATAAAACCATGGTGTTGGAGCATCCTTCCAGTTGAAGTTGGTGAACTAGGGTGTTGGAGCATCCTTTCAGGAGTTGGATCTTCCTAATAAATTGAATGCTTTTCTAGAGTATCTTGTGATGTGCAAATTATTCTTGTTTGATTTTCTTCTAATGCTCTGAAAATTAATAATTAAGTAATTATTAGTGAAATATTGATTCACCCCCATTTCAATATGTTGTTGTTGCCACAAACACCCTACGAAACTTTACCTACACTTGAATTTTGGAGCCTACTGTCAATCTTGCGATTGGTCGTTCTATGGTCACTTATTGATTGAATGAAGTCACTTGTTTACACATGCTCAGTTTGCAACGAGTTCATGAATGCATTCATCTACACAAGCTTGAACAAGCATAGCACAATCCGTCAATACAATATTTGTGCAATGTTCAACCCATCTCGAGAGTCAGTGAACATTGTTATTGACAATCTTTCACTTTTGCGCATCTTCGCTTTTGTGAATGTCGTTTTCATGTTTTCGACTGCTTTTGCTTGCTTTCACTTTAATTACTGTCTCTTTCATGTTATTTTCGCTGTGGCATGTGTTGCTTTCACTATTGTTCGCGTATCACAAGTGTCGTTCCCCCTTTTCTCTTCATATAGTAAATGTTCTCTTTTCACATGTTAATTGTTGCACAATGTGTATAATCTTGGTTTGGTGGTTTCAAGGGCTTATTATTGTGTAAATGAGTTGATCTAGCCATGTAAAATTTTGTCGCACTCATTCCCAAATTTTTAAGCATAGTCGCACAAGTGTCACCACGATTGTTGCAAAGTGTATATTTAGTGTCGCACTTCTCGTTAAGTCGTCGCAAAGTTATCGCATTAAGGGAAGCATGTTGTTCATGTGTCTTTGGATGATCTATGTTCCTGTGTCGTCAACTTTTCTCTGTGTGTGATCACAGTCAAGTCATATCACAATTCACATCAGTTTCATTGATCCCACACTTAGCCAAATTCTGGAAATTTCCCAGCAACTTAGCCTCATATGGCCCTCCTCAACTATGCATTGTGCAGTTCCAACCCCCAATTTGCAACCTTTCCCCTTGACACTGCACAATGCATAGTTCTTGCATCCCAGGACTGTGCACTGCACAGTTCCAGTGCTGAAGCTCGTACCTTGGCCTCCAAAATTGCGTAATTCATCCCTCCAGCCTGGCCCAACTGCGCATTTTGCACTCTTTGAGCTCAATATCAACCCCTGAGCTCCTGTGTTGTGCAATTTCACAATTATTAGGTATTCCCAGTCTCCCAGAAGTGCGTAGTTGGTTGAAACTCTGCAAAACCCCTCAACCGAGCTCACTGAGTCCCAAAACTGCACAATCTGCCTGCCCAGCTAGCCTGAACTCCGCATTCCACAGTCTTAAGGCTCATGCTTCACCCTTGATTGTCTGAGCTGCACAATTCTTGCAGTCACTGAGCCTCTCCCTCATCCTGCAACCTGGTTTCAGCTCAGTTAGTGGATCAACATGCACCATCTTAGACTGGGGGTTTATTAGACTAATGTCATATTGTCATGAGTGGATTACAGATGTAGGTACTCTATCATGCTATGACAAGATGATGAAAAAGAAACATAAGGAGATGGAGAAGGAGGACACGCTAGAAGACAACTAAGGAGCTTAGGAGATAAGATGATCATCAAGCAAGAAAACAAAGGAACACCGAACTATAACACAAGATGGAAGATCAAGACCCCATTGAAGACTCTTTATCTTCAAATCATAATAAGGAGGAAGAAGAAGAACAGGCACCATCTTTTCAAGCGGACACAAAGAAAGCAACAACAAAACGTGACTTAACATTGCTACGTCGTCATACAGTCCATGTCATCAGTGTCATGTCATGTCGTGACATGAGCCATCATGTGCCACATCATTCGTGGACTATGTAATTGTATATTTGAAAATGTAATGTGAAGTGGAAGTCCAAGAGTCATCTATGTAATGTGAAGAGTCATGTAGGAAGTCGAAAAGTCATGAGAAGTCAAACAATCATGAGGGTAGTACAAGAGTCATAAGGGAAGTGAAGGATCACCCTATTTGTTATATATACACCCTCATTGTTCATGCAAAGTACTTTTCACCTTCGCTTCTCCCATAAGGCATCAAAGAGACAAAGTTAGTAATTTTGTGGAGCAAGTCATGACTCCAATGCTCCACTATTGGAGCTAGTGATGCTCGTTGCATTCATGTACCTTGAGACTTTTACTTAATACTTGAAGTTGATGATCGACACGTTTTCATGCATGGATTGTGAATATTTGTAAGATTGTTATGTGAATATTTATGATTCATGATTGTTTTCAACTGTACTAAAGTATTTGAACTATTTCAGTTATTTTAGTGCTTATCTGATTGAGAATGTGTTGTAATGGTTGTAAAAATTGCTGCATCTATGCAAACTATTATGCTTGATGTTAGGTGGTTATCTTTTCGTTTGTGTGCACCTCTACTAGGGTGGTACTATTATGTTTCTCTTAGAGGCTTACCTTTCCTCCCTTTGCAGTAGAAGAACCTAGATACACCTGCGACCGAACATTCACAGGCATATATACACTTATTTTTCTTGCCAACAGCTAAAGCCGAGACAAATCTATAAGAAAATATGGTAATCGGGCCGATACTCCAGATGGAGTTCCTACTCCAAATGGTGTGAGGTCTAATTGGGACTTCACATTAGGAGATCCCCTTGGTTGGCGAATTTCCAACACCATCAACAAAATATTTTCAACACATGAAATATACCAACAAAAGCTCACGACTGTAAGAGAATAATTTAGCTAGGGTGTAGTGGCGATGAGTGAGTTGCAAGGAAAAAAAGTTGGAGGAGGTAGCAAAACAACACCAATAGGAGTTATGCATGCTTAAGGGGTGGTTGGAGGCTCAAGTGCTCAAATAGAGGGGGTCATAAGAGTGCAAGCTCTTGGCCCTCATAACATTGGAGGAGTTGAATGAAGCCTTCAATGGATTCTTTGTCCCGATGTAGGACCTTTAGGTCCACCACAATGAAACATTCAATATAATGAACCAGGTGGAATCATAGAAGACCCAACAAAAAATTAAGGAATACCAGTTGAAATTGTCGGAGCCCGAAACTTACATCCTTGAGAGGGATGAGGGAATTAATCTAAAAATCAATTAAGGATCAGTGCATATATTGAAATCATCTAGGATATACAAGAAGATCTATGTAGGACCATTAAGAAATGCATCGACCTATGGGAGGAGATAATAAAACAAATCACTAAAAAATGTGAAGTGTCTTCCATTATAAGGTTAAATCAAGCACAAACTTAGGGTATTTTTGAAGATTACAACCAAAAACTTCAAGAGAAAGGGGATGAAATTCGAGAATTGAGAGGTGTGGATTCGATGTCCCTATCAATCTTCCTCACCTCCTCAAAGAAGGTCATCCATCTATCACTCTTTGATAAGGACACCAAAACAATGTTGGATTAGGTTACCCAAATTCTAATTGAGTGTGACCTAGTGATGGAGAAAATGTTTCCTCCTTGGGCGGAGATGATCAAATAGGTCCAAAACCAGTGTGAGGCCCTTGTGGGGCACAAAGGAAACATCTCTTCATCCCCATGATCACTAACTTTAGTATTTTGTGTCAATTGTAAGTTAGGGTCATCTCATCAAATTTTGTTACCTTGAAAGTGTATATATATGTGCAGTCATTAGAGGAAATTTCAGCCTAAAAGTGCCCATGAAATTTTCATATAATTTCCATGTCATAATATGTAAACCAATCAAAATCCTTTAAATTTAAAAAGAGGTACATGTAAATATTTTGGAGGGAAAAGAAGAAAAACTACAATTTTTAATTGTATTTTTGGCTCATCCCTTTATAACTTTACTCAAATTTCAACTATAAACACTCGTTGGATGTAGAATTAAATTTCGCATCTAACGAGTACCCATTATGCATACTTTTGAGAAGACCCACATTGACTAAAATTGAAGATACATTAAAAAACATGTTCAACACGCTTTTTTAATGTATCTTCAATTTTTGTCAATGTGGATCTTCTCAAAAGTATGCATAATGGGTATTCATTGGATGAATAATTTAATTCCACATCCAACGAGTGTTTACAGTTGAAATTTTAGTAAACATATAAGGAGATAAACCAAAAATACAATTAAAAAGGTAGTTTTCTTATTTTCTCTCCAAAATTCATAACTCTTATTTTATTATTTTATTTATTTTTCCTTAGGAAGCCACTTTTAGGTTAAAATTTGCTCTAATGACCCCATGAAAAGGGGCATTGAAAGAGAGTGAAATCCTATCATTCTTCATTGAGAATTAGGGTGTTTGAATATTGTTTTGTTAGAGGTAGGATAGAAGATGATGGTGTAGATCGATGTGAGGAGTCTTGCAAGAACTATTTTCAAGAACTGTTTTTAAGAGACTCTTTAATACTGAGAAGCCAATACTAGCCAAAAGCTAAAGATAGCTAATGGCGCTATGTGGTTTTTCGCACGAGGATTTTATTGAATTGCAATTCCATGGATGTGTTTAAGAGATATGTATGTTTCAGCTTACTTTGTGTACATTTGTTTTTGACGTATACTAGAACTTTCTTACATATACTAGAACAATCACTTGAATACGTTAAATTATAATAGTTATTGTTATGTCATTTGATTTAAATAATCTTTCTTTAGTTACAATTTTAATAATATTTCATGTATTATTGTTTAGTAACCATAAAATAATTATAGTTTGTTGACGTATTTTCTTTCACAAATATTTTTAGGTTAATTTGTGTCTTGAAGGGGTAATTAGGTTAGCACTAATTTAGAAAAGAATAGAACATATCCAAAATAATATCACTTTTTAAAGTCCATATGAAAACGGTTATTGAGAAATAAATTTGGACGATGCAAATATATGAAAGAAGGAAGAGTTTAATTGGGCATCGTCCTCGGGTTGAATCATTTATTGTTTGGTGTGACATTCTAGCATGACAACAAATCCCAAGTCTTATATCTTTCACACAAGTGGCATAGTCCATGCAGATACATTTTATAGCCTTGTTATGCAATTTTGATTGTTTCTCTTTAAACTCAAGAGCATATGCCTCACAACCAAAACATGAAGATATTGAAGTGAGGGCTTCTTGCATACTAAACCTCCATAAGGGTCTTATCCCCAAGAGCTAATGTGGAAACTCATTAATTTGGTAACATGTAATGCACTATTTCTACCTAGAACTTCTACTCTAAGTTGATGCCACTAAGCATACTCTCTTCATCAATGTCTTGTTAATCCATTTTGGAACTCCATTTTATTGAGGGATATGTGGAGTTATCTTACGTCTTATAATCCCATTATCTTTAAAAATTTATCAAATCCCTTAGAACAAAACTCATCACCATTATTGCTCCTCAACACCTTAATCTTATTACCAATTAGATTGTCCATTGTAGTTTTAAATTGCTTGAACCAACTAAAAACTTCAGATCTCATTCTAGGAAAATATACCCATGTCCTAGAATATTTTGCTCGGGGAAGAAATTTAGCCTTCCTCTCAACCCGTAGTCAAGAGAGAGGTTTTTGGTAATAACTCAACCCTTAATATAGATTCACTTAAGAGCGCAACATAGTTACTCTGTTCCAGAACACAAACATGTCAACTTATAAGACTTAAACTTGGGTGGCAAGGATAACAACTATTTCACCCAAACACCCAAGCTAAAGTCAATTGATACATGTCCTAAAAAATCATCAATGAATAATAAACTTGAAAACCAAATACATCAGAATAAACTAAATCCAACAACTTAGAAGATTTATGATAACTAAAATAAAATTAAACACATTTATGTTTATGATAACTAAAATAAAATTAAACACATTTTTGTTTTACATATATGAAATGGTCATAAAATTAAAATTCAAGAGCACATCCATTCAATTCATCAACATAATTTTTTCTTTTTCAATGCATATAATCCCTTCTCACCTACGGTTTATTCTCTGGTGCCATAACGTTGTCTTCTTAGTAGGTAACATGCTTTTTCAATAAAGAAGTTGTTTAGATATCTTGAAGACTTGGCCATTAAAAGTAGATATAAGTTTTGATTGTGGAATTGTAGTAGATTTTATAAATCCCTTTGTTGTAAAAGTGAAGAATTATGACATTAAATGGTGCATACATCAACATCGAATAAATACCCACATGAACATCCTTAGTGAGCACCATAGCTCTTTGGACTATATTACACCCTTTGTTAGAGAAAAAAATTGCACAACAACATAATTAAGTTTGCTTACTAATAGTGGGCTCTATGCCAAACTTGAAATATGCGAAATTGCATTGATTTTCTTCACTCTGCCATTAAGGACTTTGACCAAGAATCTACTATAATCAATGATATTGAGAGGAGAGTCATCGGTGAGGTGTACCATGCCACCATCATATTACTCATAGATTGAAAACCAGTGCTCACACGAAGTCATATGGAAAGAAGCTCCAAAGTTTATCAAGCATGCACTTTGGCGTGTGTGGGTTGTCAAAGTTGCAACAAAGGCATCTACACCATTGACCTTTTCATTGTTCCAATACTTTTCATTGAACTTTCCATGAGACGTAGGTCTCTAATGGGGATTTACATTTGTGCTTTTTCCTCTTTTAATCTTATTTTAACAATCAAGGCTTGATTAGTGGATTCATGTGTTTTCTACTTCACCTCTTATGGGAGTAAAGTAGACACAACCTCAACAAACACCAAGTTCTCTATAGTGCTTCTAATGTCCATTACTATGTTGTTCCATGAATTTGTCAAAGAACACAAAAGGGTCATATAGTGGGTTCTTTTCATCCATTCTCATTCCAATTGAGATCAACATGGCCCCAATAGTATTATATACATTTAAATGCTTAATAAATCACCCCTTCTCAATGTGATTTTTTTTTTTTTTTTAATTTTTTTTTTTTTTTTTTTTTTTTTTTTTTTTTTTTTTTTTTTTTAATGTATGTCCAAAAAAATTAACCAGTTATGTAGCCTTGTACAAATCCCCCAACTTATTCTAGAGACTTTTTGTGTTTTTTTCTTTATAAATCTTCAATAACATCGAATCGGCCAAACATAGCCTCATAATGGTTCTTGGCTTTCTCTCCAACACTGACCACTTTCCATGTTTTATGTTAGTAAGTTTGCTTCTAGATATTGCAATTCAAAGATCTTGATATATGAGTAAATACTCTTGAGCTTCAATAGCTTAATGTCAGTACCATTAAACTTCTCCATTTATAATTTATAGGTGCTCCCTATTTCCTTGCAATAGGATATATGAGTAAATACTCTTAAGCTTCAATAGATTAATGTCAGTGCCATTAAACTTCTCCATTTATAATTTATATGTGCTCACTATTTCCTTGCAACAAGATTTCTTCAACGCAAACTCTCATTCAAACAAAAAATTATATTAAAAAACTTCGTTTGTAACCTTGGATCTTAGGTGATAAGGCTCTAATACCAAAATGGAAAAGAACAAAAGTATGTGAATACACTTATACACGAATCAATGAGAAAATACTATTTAGAAAATTAATAAACACAATTATAGTAATAAACAACAAAGAAACATACCACCATTAGATGGTGATTTATGAGTAAAAACAGTTTTTAAGAAAATCCGAACACTCCAATGCACACTCAATATATTATTCAGCAATTAAAGAACATTTACAATAAATTACAGAAGTATTCAACAAAAAAATATTGTCCATCTAGATACACTTTTCTGACTTCTTGTATTATACATTTGCTTTAATTATGCTCTATTATTATGCCATCACTCTGGTATTCCCAATATCTTATCTTAATCATGGTTTAAGTTGCATCCATGTTAATACCAGAGAATTGACCAACTACAAGATAAGGGAAACAACAACCTTCAGTGGTGATTTATCTTAATCATGATTTAAGTTGCACCCATGTTAATACCAGATAATTGACCAACTACAAGATAAAGGAAGCAACAAGCCCTAGTGGTGATTTATTTATGATTAAATGATAAATCAACAAGAATGTTATTAAGTTACTCAGAATTGTAGTTAAATAATAATTACACTGAATACAATAAAAAATAAATAGAGATATGGAGAAAGAGAGGAAAAGCTAAGAATAAGTTACACCCAATGAAAATTTGAAAATACAAGTTAATAGGTTAGAATGAGTCAAACGTTGAAGTGAGGGGATTGTTTAATGTGATCAAAATTGTTTGTCCCTCATATCATTTCGTAGTTTATGAAATTGATGTTAAGGTTATAGTTGACTTTGAATGTTATTAAAAACAATATTTTTTCACGTAACTTTCAGATCACGGGTGAAAGTTAATAGGCAAAATGAGTCCACATATTCCCAAGGAGCTCACAAAAAGCATAATTTGGATCGGAAAAACTGTGCAAGGAAACATAGATGGAATTTTGCAGGTTTATTTTATTATATTGCTATTGGTTTTATAGCTTTCTGATATAGGGATGGAAAGTCGTGCAAGAAGGAAACATAAATGAAATGTTGCATCTTTATTTTATTATATTTTGCTTTTAAATTGCGAGTGTCTAACGCTTTGCTAATTTGGAAAACAAAACCTTTTTATATAGAATATATATTTTTCAAAACGGAAACATCAATCTATCAAAATTAAATGTATAAAATTGGCAACCTACTGTAACAATGAATAAATTTTAAGACTTTTGTACAGATAAAAGTGAATAAGTTGTATGACTTTTGTATAAGTAAATCGAATATGTTATAATAGTAATAATTTATTTTTAAGTTAAAAGTATACATCATTGAAAATCTTTTTTTGTGAACAAAAACACTGTTTTACATAATAATTGAATATAAAATTTATTAAATGTATATATTTAATTTCTTTAGTTTTTACTTAAAAAAAAAAAACAATAATTATTAATATAATACAATATTTTTAATTATAAAAATAAAATATTTATAAATAAATACGAAAATTTTATTAATTATTAACAAAGTAAATAAAAAAATAATTTTTTTCAATCTTTTAAACTAAACCTAATTAATATATTTTATAATAATTACTCACCATGTTACGATATAGCATGAGGAAAGAGTAACATCACTATTGTATTAAATGGGACTAAGAATAACGAATTGAATAACCCATGAATATGGGTTTAAATAATAGGATTCCCTTAAAGGAGTCTTTGTTCGAATCTCGAGAGAAGTTATGCGTGTATTTGATGGAAGAGGATAAGAGAGGTATTCCCTCAATGCTTAAGAGGATGTTCGAAGAGAAGCTCATGTGAGTTGTTGATTGGCATTCACCTTATGGTCGTTATGGAAGATTTGAGTAAGTTGAGAGCTCAATGCTTATGGAATTATGGACTTTGAAAAAAAGATTTTAAATTTTTTGAAAAATATGAGGTTAATTTCTGCTCCATCGACCTTTCTTTTTTATAGAATTTTCCGCTTTCCATCATCCAATTTTGGTTTTGAAGCACCTCTAAACTTGTTGTTGTCATCTAAATTAAACTAATTCTTAAAAAAAATGATTCTCTTTTATAGAAATTTTTTTTGGTAAAAAGAGAAAATTCTTATTATTCAATTATAAATCAACTTCAACACAATCTTAACCCAAAACCCAAAATGACAAAGTTCTGATCTTTATCATCCTTTGAAGGTAGGTAAATAAATACAAATAAGTAGCATGTTTAAGGTTTATATAAGCCGACAATTTGTGTTCTTACCATTTGAATTCAATGAATGAGTATATGATTATTTAATGTTAATTTTAATATTGAAATATGAGTGGACCATCCTGTATACATATCACGTGCACAACATTTTGTTTATTAGTATAGATGTGTTTTTAAAGGTTGAGCTTTAAAAACCTTGATGGGAAGGTTTTGCTTGTTGAGAAACTTTTCATGTGTTTTTTTTTATTATTCGAATAATTTTTATAAAGAAATGCCTTTTGTAAGAGAGAAAATTTTTATTGGTTCATTATAATTCAACTTTAACAAGTTTTAACAAAATTGTGATCTTCATAGGAGATATTATCATTCTAGATAAAAGTAAATACAAATAAAGTAGCATATTTAAGCCATATATAAACAACAAATTTCATGAACTTCTAAACACATATAAACACCATACAGCCATGAGATAAACACATTCACCTCTCTTAAATGTTACTTCCTTTTTGTGTGCGAATTCAATGAATGAACATACACTAGTTGTTTTATGTGTTAGCGAGAACCATCTGGTATGCTAATCGTGCCAATAACATTTTGTTGGTTTAATATATATGTGCCTTTAGAGTTTGAGGTCTAAAGGGTGGTGAGGATTTACTTGTTTAGTATACATGTGCCTTTAGAGTTTGAGGTCTGAAGGGTTGAGAGGATTTAGTTATAATTATTTGAGGGGATTTATTTGTAATGATTTAGAATAGGATTAACTTAAATTTAAATTTAATTTTTTTTCATTAGGATGTGTTGATGGGAGAGTTTTGTTTGTTTAATTTTTTTTTTGTTTTTTTCCTTGTTATTAGACATAAGTCACATATTTAAGAACCATGGTTTTGCCAAAGTCACATCATTAGGAACTAAGACTTAATAGAAATTGTAGAATTTTGAAGGATCATTACGGGATGAATTTTGTAGTTTTTATTTGGTACAAAGTGTGTTTTATTTTTTAACATTGTTAGTCTAAATATGATTATTGCTGACAAGGTTGAAGTTATGATCCACAAGTGCAACGAGATTCTATAAAGCATGATTAACCATGCCAACCCAAATCTTCTTTGACTTGTATTTGAGACATATTTTATTATATCTTCTCAGGAAAGTGGTCATTAAGTCAACATCTCTAGATATGGATGAGGCTTCAATTAATGTGTAAAGATATCAAAGAACTAGCTAAAATGAATTGAATTTTTAAGAGAGTAGATGTTTTTACATAATCATTCAAGATAATTCAAGAGAGATTTATTGGACCCTTGTTTCAATGATACAAGAAAATTGGATCTGATGTCATTATGGTTTAGTAATGTGAAATTACTAGATAAAGTAGTGTATTGGCTATTGAAAGTGGACAAAAGCTCCGTGGGGTAAATGATTAAAACATTTCAAGGTGCCATACATAAGCCACTAAGGGAAGATTTTAGGAATGACATTGTTATAATGAATTGATTCGAGACATTATAACAATAACAATAATTAGGTTGATGGAAGGTTAAAGGCCAATATTCAATATTCTATCATATAGATTGTAAAATACTCGATCAATATGGAAGAAAAAACACGATATATTTTTTTTCCATTTGGTATTACAGCAGGATTTTGTTCAATTGTAGGTTAGAAATAACTCTAGCAATGGTTCATATAGTCTATATTCACATGTTGTTGTTCCATAAACATCTATCATATGCACTTTACTACAATGGTCATTGTCATATTACTATGTTTTTTTTGTAAGCTTGGTAGGACTACATCTTCATCATGTCCAATATATCACCCCTATCAGGGCAAGGAATTGAACCAGTGACTGCACATCAAGGAAGACTAATTGTTTTTTTTTTGTGTTAGCGAGCCATATTGTATATTAATCGTGTCAATAACATGTTGCTTGGTTAGTATATTGGTTAAGAGCATGTGTTTCCTCCTAAGAGGTCACAGGTTCAAAACTGGAGGGGGGTAGAGTATGTATGCCTTCGTAGACGGTGGGTCCCTTGTCCCACAAACAAGGGGGCCTCATACACCAATTTGGTGTCTGGCTTGGTTGTGACCTTAAAAATGGATATTATTATTATTATTATTATTATATGTCCCTTTAGAGTTTGAGGTCTGAAGGGTGGTGGGGATTTACTTGTTTAGTATACATGTGCCTTTAGAGTTTGAAGTTTGAAGGGTCGAGGGGATTTAGTTATAATTATTTGAGGGGATTTACTTGTAATGATTTAGAATAGGATTAATTTAAAGTTAAATTTTCTCATTAGGATGCGTTGATTGGAGGGTTTTGTTTGTTTGAAAATTTTCTATGTTTTTTTCTTGTTATGAGACATAACTCACATATTTAAGAACCAACGTTTTGCCACAAGTCACATCATTAGGAATTAAGAATTAATAGAAATTGTAGAATTTTGAAGGGGATCATTACAACAAGATTTTTGTAGTTTTTATTTGGTACCTTCTTCTCCATAGAAATTTATATACGAAGTGTGTTTTATTTTTTAACATTGTTATTCTAAATAGGATTATTGTTGACAAGGTTGAAGTTATGATCCACAAGTGCAATGGGATTCTATATATCATGATTAACCATGCCAACCCAAATCTTCTTTGTCTTGTATTTGAGACATTTTTTTTATTATATCTTCTTAGGAAAGTGGTCATTAAGTCAACATCTCTAGATATTTATGAGGCTTCAACTAATGTGTAAAGATAACAAAGTACTAGCTAAACTGAATTGAAGTTTTACGAGAGTAGATGTTTTTACATAATCATTTAGGATAATTCAAGAAAGATCTATTGGACCCTTGTTTCAATGATACAAGAAGATTGGATCTCATGTCATTATGGTTTAGTAATGTGAAATCACTAGATAAAGTAGTGTATTGGCTATTGAAAGTGGACGAAAGATCCGTGAGTAAATAATTAAAACATTTCAAGGGGCCATACATAAGCCACCAAGGGAATATTTTAGGAATGACAATGTTGCAATGAATTGATTTGAGACATTGTGACAATAACAATAATTAGGTTAATGGAAGGTTAAAGGCCACAAGCCTTTTACCATATATGTATATCATCATGAGGTTCATCATAACATCACAAAATTCATACTATTAATTTTTTATTCAATATTCTATCTTATAGATTGTAGAAATACTTAATCAATATGGAAAAAAACATAATTTTTTAATTCCATTTGGTATTACACCAAGGTTTTATTCAACTGTAAGTTAGAAATACCTCTAGCAATGGTTTATATAGTCTATACTCACATGTTGTCATTCCATACACATCTACCATATGCAATTTACTAGAATGGTTATTGTCATCTTACTATGTTTTCATTTTAAAGCTTGGTAGGACTACATCTTCATCATATCCAATGTATCACCCCGATCGGGGTAGGGAAACTGGCGACTTCACATCCTGGAGTGCCTTAACAAACTCATACATTGACTTCTTGTTGCCCACATGTGATTATTCTATATGTTTTTTCCCAACATCATGTCCTTTTCTTTTTGTTTTATTGACCAAATTTAATTTTTCCTTTGAAAATTTACCTTTAGAAAAAAAGCATTGATTTCAAACCCTTATATATAAACCAAATTAATAAAGTGGATTTTGTGATGAGAAAAACCAACTCCAACTGGTTAGAAATAGGGACACGATTGACAAGTGGAGCATAAAAGCTGAAAATATTCCATTTCTAATATTGAATGAATAATTGATGAAATATAAATGTATATAATGTGAATATTTAGATGATTAGTGTGACAATGGCCTTGGCAATTTGTAAATCTCAAGGTGACCTTGCACATACGACTACTCATTTTCATAATGATATTAATATTTAAAGTTGTATAGTTTTGGTATATATGTTTATTTTTATATTTTAATGTTGCTTTTTCCTTTATAGAAATGCTTAGCCCTGAAAGTAATTTGGGATGATTTCATCTTCCATGGTGGAGGGTCATTTTTATTTTGGATTTGTTTATAAATATTTGTGAGTTCTTTGAGGAGATGATGTAGGCTTCATAATCCATATAATTTGCAATTCTTCTATTTCCATTTGAATTCCATAATTTGTTTTTGAGGTTTCTTATATCTATACCCAATTGCATTAATCATTCTACTCCAAATGTTATGTCCATCCCACTAAGTGGTAAGAGTGTAACATCCATTTTCTAGTTCCAAGCGTTGTACCTATACAAAAACTTAGGGAATCTCCTTGTTCCTTTGACTTGTTGATCATAAATGGTAGTAACATTGAGATCCCTCATAAGGTATACAAAATAGTTGTTTCGAAATTGATACCTACAAAATTGGGTGTGTTTCAAAAGTCTATGAGAATAGTGATATTTTTATTTTTTATTCTTCTCTTGAGCTTTAAATGCCATAGGTTTCATTTTTCTTCTAATTGTTGCCGACAGTATTGTGGCTTTTCATCTTGAATCGTCTAACTATTAACATTGTTCGATAGATGAGGTGGAATATATCTTACCAAGTTTCTATAGATTATTGAACTTTCTTTTGTAATATAACTTTCTTAACAACCCTTGATTGTGTTCTTCCTTATGAGTCTACTTAGAGCATGTGGTTGTTGCCAGCGAGATCTTATCATTTTTCATCGTCATTAGAATCTAAGTTGTATTCTTCTGTGGGTACCTCTACTTTATTTCCATTTATAGTTTTGCATTGGTATAGGTGATTGTATGATATAGAACCCAATTCTCACCACATCTGTAACAAGTATTTTCCCTTATTTTCGTATTTCATTGGAGTTATTGATGGAGGTGTTTGTTTCTCTTTTCTATTTATGACTTGATTGTTGCATTTGTGTCGTGGTGATCACTTGTCTCCACAATGTTTGCATTTTTCATCCCTTTGTCATTGGGCTTCTAAACTATAATTATTCCCTCTTCTTGAATGTGGTTTGGGGTAGCTTTTTCCTTGAATAAACCTTGTAATAATTGCGGGTGGACTCTTTTAGCTAATTTTTTTACAGTGTTTTTCCATATGTCAAAGTTTTTCCATTGTTGTAATATCATGGTTGATAATTCATCCTTTATGTGTGGCTTTAATTTGTATATAATAGTGTTAAGTAGTTGATTATTTGTTAAGTTAAATACTTGTGTAGCTAATGTCTCCCATCCATGTTTGCATTCTTTTACATATATTTTGGTTGTATATTTATGCATTTTCCAAAAACATCTTTTCTACCATCCCTTTAAGCCTATTAAAAAAATCGTTTTTGTATCTTCTTTGACGGAGCACACCCTAGTTGTAAACTTCCTTATATGTACTTATTTTAAGTGTTTACTTGAAATAAACATTATGTATTTCAAAACACTCTCCTGCTTTGTTAATCCAAACCACACTTTGCTTTTCATCTCCATCATATTTTATAGCTTTAGTTTTACCCTCATTAGTTACTTATATATTAATTGATTGATTTTTATAGCGTGATGATTGTTTGATATTAATCATTGTTAAGTCATTTTGGGACATACTCGATTATGGATTGGTTATACTTGGAGGATTTGTGTGGCTCAATAATTCTTTTCTTTGAGGATTTTCTCTAATTTCTCCATGCATAATGACATTTCATCCTTCATACTTAGACTAAGCTATCTCTTGATCTCGTGTTATCTTTTGTTTTAGCTTATCTATGCCTTGTTTCATTTTCCCTCACGTCTATTGTGATCTCTTCCTTGAGAAACAATTAATTAATTCTTGTTTTAGCTAACCATGTTTTGTGTAATCTATACCCTTCGCCTCATGGTTTTTATCTGTAATTTTTTTGAATTATTTATGATCCTCTACAACCATTTTGCATTGAGAATTTGTCTCTTTACGTTGTTACTATAGTTTGTTCAATTTGGAGTTATTATCTATGATTTTCCTAGTTACTAAAAGGAGTACTTTTGTAATCAATTTTAATCCTAGGTTGTTGTTGTAAGCTCAGAGAATTTCCCTCAAAATTTCAGAATTGTATAGATGACTATGATAGTTGTAGTATGGCACTGTATGAATTGTAATGAGTTGCATTGAACTATATGTGATCAATGGTTCTCATTGATGTCAACCCAAGCAGCACTAGGGGCTACCTCGATATTGCAAGGAATTTTGACTTGACAACTCATATTATTTTGCGTCAAAGATCTTCTCGTTGGAGTCTACTCATCGAGATGTTTCTGTTGATATATGGTACGCCTCCCAGTTCTTCATGGTTTGAAATTTATTTGCGTTTGAAGTTAGTAACCCAAGTTGGTGGGCTAAAACCCTATGGGGTTGTGGCATGGCACTCATAATTGGTTTTGGTCATTGAATAGTCGATAATTAATAATATATTTTTGCTCCTAAAATCCCTCCAACGTTCACTTATTGAGGACCCTCTCAACTCAAGACATTCATATAAATAATGACTCTCACATCCTCTAGTTTAGGGATTTTGTGGCTTCAAACATGTCATCGTGGCATTTTTGATATAATTTTTTTTTCTTCGTTTGTTGTTGTTTAATTTTTTTATTTTTTTATTTGGTTATCTTTTAATTTGTTGTTTGTTTTTTATTTCTGTTGTTGTGTTATTGTTTGTGTTTTTTGGTTTTTGCGAAGATTCAAAAACTGAAATTAAAACCCATTTGAGTCGAAATCTAGATAAACCTCGTGACCAAATTTTAGATCTTGGTTCCCTATATTTTCGGAGATATGATCTGAGGAAGTTAGGGTTTTTGCAGGCTCCTGAATTCCATGTCAAACAAGGGACGTTCGGAAAATCATCATAATTTTATTTCTGAGCATTGGATTCAAATTTCGTAAATAGTCACAGAAAGAGGACGAACTGCAGTTTGTTAAGTAGCATTTTCAGGGCCGAAGGTCGCAACAATGACAAGTGGCACTTCATATAAGTTTGATGTACTGAACTAGGCTATAATTAGGTCATTGTGGGAGATTGAGCATGACTTTTTCTTGAAGATTCCAATCTTGATCAGACCTGTGGGGTTGCAAAGAGGACTCAAAGGGCTACCACAAGATGAAATTTCAGACCCTGGAGATCTGAAATTACATAGATACAACAGATTAAATATTGAGCTCCTAGAAGGCAAGAAAAAGAATGCATTCAAGGATCACTGTAGTGAGGACCACACATCAATAGTCAAGGGTAAGTCTCCTACAACAAGGTATGTATGATTAGTGTTTGCATTTGAATTTTGAGTATCATCTCTGACATATGTTTTTGTAGGACAACGTAAGTATATACAGGGTTCGGTTATATCTCTATGTCTCTATATGTCAGAGTTAGTTTTGATACCACATTTCGGATGTCCTATTCTTGATACTACACATTTGATGCTACACCAAGTTTGCTAAATCTTTATGATGTTGTTTGTTCATGTTACTTGTCTTGTTATAGTTGATAGAATGGTCTATGTTGTTGTATTTAGAACTTGGTTCATCACAAGTCTAGGGTCTGTCATCAGTTTCTATTGTATGTATCTCAGTTGATTCCAACGATCAGTGGATTGTTATAACATAACATATTTAATAGTTCTAGAGTCATTTAACTTAGGGTTTGTATTTTTAATACATAGTTTTGTATATGTAATATGGTTAGGGTTTAGAACTTAGGTTTAGGTCTAGCATAGCGTTTTGATACATGGTTTTAACATCTAGGTTTTTCACCATAGGTTTGATGCAATGAACTTGATAGGTTAGGGTTTAGGATTAGGTTTTGGATTAGATGTAGTTTTAGGGTTTAATACATAATATTCATCAAAACCTGATTACAATCATTTGTCACAAAGTGACATTCACCCAACACACATCTTCGTCATAAAGCCACCTTTGCAACATCATCACATGATGACAAACCATATCGAACCCCTGCAATGGACAACACAACCATGTTGATGATCAACGTGCGAGTGGACGACAAAACCCAAATCCTACGAGGGGAATGACAAACACATGTTGACGACCAGATCTTGACGATAAACACATGTCGACAGCCAGGTGCAGAACCATATCAACTGAGCTCCATGAAAAACCATAGACATCATCTGAACAACCTGAACCATAAACAACATTGTCGAAATTGAACGAAACCAGACTGAATTGCTAACGACAACACTGTACACTAACGATGAACCTGTGCAACTGATCTGACGAGAACCTCCTGGATCAATCCTCTCCACTTGAAAGCTTTTGGACCACAAAATATTGACTAAACAAAGAGTCAATGAGGGTAGAAATCCCTCACTTTCCTCCTTGCCTTGATGATGTACCAATACATTCGATCAATCACCTGCAAGTGATGACTTAGATGATGCTGACCATGGCACATTTTGAGTCGGTGACCTGTTCCATCCACCTGCAGTATGAAAAACTTGCGACGATGGTCAAACAATTTATTATGAACATGGCAATTGATTTCTTTCCATGAAGAACCATTAGCATCTTTGAAAACAATCTCTACAGGATATTGTTCAATACCATTGACATGTATTAACAATCTATTTTGCGGAATGATAGAGACAATCAAAGATGTTTTTGACATCAAACCAAATACTTGACTTGACATACTTTCCTGTTTCCTGATTACTAAGTGAACTTGCTGCCATAAACCCATCAAATTGTAAGGTGAAAATTGTTGCAACATAGTTTGTCTTTGAAAGTATTGAATTAGCTGTTGATTTGTTTGAATCACTTTTCCTTCATTTATTAAATGATGTTTCCATTGATTAACACTTTACCCTGATGCATTTGGGAGCCTAGGTCATTGGAAAATGCATCAAGGGTGGCAAGAAAAATTGAAAGAAAAATTATGGCAATAAGGAGGTTTACCACTCACAACTACAAATAGGAAAGTTTTGTTGCTTCTAGCTTCCCACAACCTACAAGGATGACACCATGTCAACTAGAGGAAAAAAGAGCAAAAGGGATTTGTTACAATTGTGATAACAAATACACTAAACTTCGTAAGTGTGTTGAGAACAAGAAACATCAAAATAAGAGGAGATACACCAAGAACCAACCTAAAGAGTTGAAGAAAAAGAAATGAATCCGACCATATCTTGTAATGCATTTGGGGGGGGGGGATTACCACTCTTCAAACTCTTAAGATAGAAGAATATATCAAGAAGAAAAATGTAATAATGCAGGTTGATTCATGTGGTACCCATAATTTTATTCATTGTAAGATAGCTAAGGATTTGAATTGCTTTTTATATTCAGCACCAAAGTGTCAATTGATGGTTACAAATGGAGGAACTATAAATTTCTTAGGAAAGTGCCATCATATTAGTTAGTCTAACCATGGTGGCAGATGTATTGAATAGTCCATTGCTTTCCATTCCGATAAGTGGTGTTGATGTTGTGTTAGGAGTCCAATGGTTACAATCTTTGAAGATGATAAATTTTAATTTCAAAAACTTTTCTTGAAATTTTTCTAGGAATGAAAGGAAATTGATTTAAGGGCTATTGCAGAGAAACCTGAGAAGATCATAAGCCCTAATGGAATGATAAACTTTTGAAGAAGGGATAATAAGCGGTAATTTCACAATTATGCTCACTATATGTTCAAACATCTAAGTCGTCCATTTTTGCAGATCTCCAAAGAGTCATTGACAATCATTCCAAGATATTTGAGACTCCCGAAGGTCCCCCACCTATTTGTGTTCATGATCATGCTATTCACTTGATTCCAAGAAGTGTTCCTCCAAACATCAGACTTTACAGATATTTCTATGCCTAGAATAGTGAAATTGAACGTATGGTTATAAAAATACTAGAGGAAGGTATTATTCAACCTAGCCAAAGTTCTTTCTCTTCTCCATTAGTATTGGTGCACAAGAAAGATGGATCATGGCGTATGTGTTTGGATTATAGAGAGCTCAATATGATCACTATTAAAAATAAATTTCCCATTCTTGTCATTGATGAATTGTTGGATGAATTATATGGAGCAATTTACTTCACCAAGTTGAATTTTTGTTCAAGATATCATCAAATTATAATGAAGACAAAAGACATTCCAAAAACAACATTCAACACTCATGAAGATCATCGTGAATTTTTGGTCACACCTTTTTGTAACGAAAAAACGAGCATTTAGACAAACCAAGAAATAACTCAAAAGTAATGAGTTTTTTGTATTCGATGTAATTAATAAGAGAGTGAAGACTTTCTTATATAGGTTACAATAGCACTAAGTCAATCCACTTTATGAATGTGGGATTGATCAATAAGACATAAAAGCAAAAATATAACATAAAGTTAAATGCATAAGTCTATTCAATAATTGACCATTATTACATAATTTAATATGCTCCCTTAATGGTCAATTTACTAACTACACCAGGCTTATCCCGAAATTTTACATATTTTTCAGGACCCAAAGGCTTCATAAGAATGTTTGTAGTTTGATCTTCTATGGGACAATATTGCATCTCAATAGATCCATCTTCAAAAAGTTGTTTGATGAAATGGAAATGTATATCAATATGTTTGGATCACTCGTGGAAGACTGTATTTTTGGCAAATTTCATCACACTTTGATTGTCACAAAAGAGGGGTTTGGGCTGTGTTTGTTGCATATGCATATCTAATACCATCCTTTTGAGCCAAATTGTCTCGCACGCTCCTCTCACTACTCAATATTTTGCTTCTGTCGAGGAAAGGGCTACTGCATGATGCTTCTTGCTAGTCCATGTGACTTCACTTGTGCTAAGGCTGAAGACATACGCAGAAGTGGATTTTCTGCCATCAGTAGAACCTGCCCAATTTGAATCTGTATATCCACACAACCTAGGTTATTTTCTTTTGGCAATCTGAGCATCTAGTCTAACAATATCAACTCATGACATCCTCTTAAAAGGTTGCTCCTTCCACTCAGCCTAACTATCTACTCCCTTTGAACTAGAAGCTCTTCTAGTCATCTAGCACAGTCTTGGACGTCCTAACAATTTGTATAATCCTCCCTCTCAAACACCAATCAAGCCTGCTAAGTTTATGCTCAAGCCCCTTACGCCATACAAGAACTTGACCATCAGGCGACCAAAGCAAAAGTCTCCTTGTAGGCTGCTCTGTATTTCTGGGAGAACCCTCTTGCCACAATAATCCTCGTGTTGTACTTGTCGATGTTGCAAATCTGTTGCATGAATCATTGTGTTGGCAGTGTCTACAATGGACTTGTTTTTCCTTTCTGCAAAGTTCAAACTCATTCAAGGGGCCATGGAAAAGGGTGTTGAAATTTGATGACTAAAAAAAGTTTATTGCAATCCCAACCTGGTTTTAATTTCACCTTATCACTCCCATTCAGTTAAATGCCCTTTCTCATAAACATACATTCAATATATAGAATTCTGGAAACGAAATTTTTAGATTAAAACACATGGGACTGTCAACACAGGCTGAAAATAAATATGGACATAACCAGATCAGCAACACACATAAAAATACACACAGATTTTTATGTCCAGGCAAAACCCCTTCAATCTTCTTCAGGGAAAACTTGTTAGACAGCGCTTCAAATTTATTTGTCTTTCAAGTTAAGGAAAAATACATTTGTAGACAAAACAAAACAACAAAATACAACTTATCTCTTTAGCCCAAAACTCCTTGAAACCCGTGCCCACTTTGCCTTGATTTTAGTGCCCACTTGAAGTTGAAAATATGTACTATACGGATACAGTGGTACGGACTCCGTACAGACTATTCGAATTTCCGTATCACTATATGGACTGTACAAATTTTTTTCAAAAACTTCTCTTGAACAGCGTGCAACTCACAACATTCAATGTTGTTCGCACTGTACCTTCTGCTGTCTTCTATGCCTTGATTTCCATGCCCAACTTTGCCCAGAAATCACTCCTTAAGCTTTATTTAACAAATTTCTCCTTCAGAACTTTTCTGCAGCTCTTAGCCTCCTTTCTTCAACTTGCTCATGAAGAATGAATGCATTCTTTCATTTCTTTTCCCCCTTATGTTTCCCTAAATAACTTTTGGGCAACCCTAAGATCTAATGGCTCAGATTCATTTCGATCAAGGGATGAGAATAAATGTGCATTTAATTCTCACTTTTTATTTTTTAATTCAGTCATTAAATAAAGTACCCACATTGTACTTTGTCTAAAGTCATTTTTCACTTTGGAATTTAACATTGACTTTACCACTTATAAAGTCACTTTCACTTTATAAAGTCACACTTAGGAAAATAATCATTTTGGACACTTTTCCCTAGGTAGAGACTAACCCATGGGAAACCACTTATCTAAGGTACATAAAAAGTGAACAAAGGGAAAAAAAACAACACTAAGCAATCATTGTTTGGTGAAAACAACTTACTGGAAAAAAACCAAAGGAGAATCAGGACCATACAAAATAAAAAGACAAGAGGCTCACCAAAAAATCAAGGGAGAAAAATATGGTTAGAAGCACTTATCTCTTGATCAAGGAAGAAATTCGCTAATTGTTGTAGAGAACTGCCAACTCTCTCTTGATCCTTGCCTCCTTGCAGAAATCATTGAATTCCTTAGAAGTACTCTCTTCCATTATCCGATACAAAACCTTGATCTACTTTCTTGTTGAGTTTTCTACTTGACCCCTAAACTCCTAGATTTTGTTGAAGTCCTCATTCTTGGCCTTTATGGGAAAAATCATTAATGAATGTCAAAAGAAGTATTCTTTCTAAAGTTCATTTGCAATCTTATCAAATTTAGATTCCTTTGTCTTCTCTTGAAGTTGATGTTCATCATCATCATCATCATCATCAACATTGACTATTGATGCATGCTACTTATCCTTCAGTTTCTTATGAGGACACTCGGAGGCATAGTGTCCAAAATCATGACAGCTGAAGCACTTGATCATAGACATATCCTTCTTCTTTTGATTCTGAATAAGAGCTAGTCTTTTGCTTGTATCTTTCTTTTCAAACTGTCCAAAACTTCTTCCTTTTCCTTTCCTTGCATGCATTGTAAGAGCTTGAGTTTCTTCATCCCAAGGTCTCTACAAACTGTCTTTGGACAACAATTTGGCCTCCCCTTGGACACAATTAGCCCATAGCATACCAAACTTGGGCAACTTTTCTTGTCCATAAATTCCTTGAACAAATGGATGCCATGAGGAAGGAAATCCATTGAGACTCACTGTAACAGGCTTTGCATGAACAATGGTATCTCCAATAGCTCCAAATTCATGTCTGAACTGAGAGATTCTCATAAAATAAGAGACAATGGAATATGATTTGGACATCATGATATTATGGCGCTGATGCCTCAAGGTTAACTTCTTGCTAGTGTTGTCATTTGGAACTATCCCACCAAAGCATCATACACTTCTTTAGCGGTCTTCAACTCAACAACATGTGGAATCAAGTGGTACTTAATAGAATCTATCAAGATTCTCCTAGCCTTGGATTCATTCTTCTTATACTTGGGGTTTCTCCTCAGCTCCCTCTTGCTTGGAATGAATTCCTTCACATGATCCTGAAGGTTATTTTCTTCCAAGATAAGAAGTGTCCTGGTCTTCCAAGATCTGAAATTAATAGCACCATCCAACCTGTCTTCTACTTTGAGACATGGCACCATTTTGACAAGAGAACTAAAATCTAATCAAGCCACTAATTAATGTCTCCTAGGCTTTACTTCAATAGCACCTCTTTCAACAAAACTTGATACCATGTTGAAATTCATTGCAAGAGTGAAGTAGAATACAATTTTCTGTTCTGATAATTACTGCCTAATGATTTTCAAACAATTTTTTGATGCCACTGGTATCATTGAGAAATTGCATGCAAAAAATATCAACAATAAATGCAACGAAAACCTTAAAGATCATAGAAAGAAAGCCATGCACAATAGATAAAATAATTTGTTGATTTTCCTTGGCCCCTAGATTTGGTCTAAGGTTTACCAATCACACAAACATACTAAGAACCCCTAACTTACTAGCACTTTTCACAATAGAAATTTACAACAGTGAAATCAATAAAGTACACAAATCTTTTGAACCCAAAGCTCGATTTTTTATTAATCCATCAGTAAAAGAATCATGGGGCAATGATCATGGCCCTTCATATCACTAGTACAACTAGTATACATAGTATACAATTAGGTTGGGGCTTGAGATCTGATCCTACAGATCCTCAATTTGCCCACAAAACACAGAGACAAACAATATGACTTGTTGTAGAGGTCCTTCTCCTTCAACCTTTCTAGTCCACTTGTCTTGACACCTAGCAGTTCTTTGCTTATTTAGACCATTAAGAATTACCCCTCTATCCATTAGTTGCTCACAATGTATTTGCTCCTTCACTTGAATTGTACACCAACCCATAAAAATATTAGACTGTCATAGTGGATCTTTTCCTTCATACCATTGCATATTAACCCTTGAATCATGTTGTTCACAATTCCATTTGTGAAAAACCTTCATAGAGAGATCACTTTCCGACCAAACTATGGCCAACATATAGACCTCAAGTTAGTCCTTTGTTGTTACATCCAACAATCAAACTACCCTTGGCCTACTCCATTCATTATGTATAGTGAATCTAGGCACTTCAAAGTTCAATCATCCTTTATATGAATCTAGGACTCTTCTTTGCTCTCCTCGGACCATGGTTCCCTGAGTTCTGCTCTTCACCCTAGCTCGTTAGGGTTTTTGCCTTGTTATAGCCCTTACAAGTTAGTTACTCTCCTGCGGCCAACACTATACAAACTATGGTTAAGCTTCTAGGCCATTCCTAGACCTCGACCTAGCTTCTTTCTGCCTACAGTTTGTATTGGTAACCTACAACAACTCCTCGGTCACACTATTTTAGCTTCATACAGGTTTTCACTTTGTCTCTGGGTCTGTGACTACCTCACCCTTACCACAACGTTCAATCTTGGCCTAACAATTGTCTTCTTGAGTTGTTTTAGACTCACGACCAGAGCTTCTCCTTATTTGTGATAGGCCCTCGACCTTCTCCAGTGTTTAATAGATATACAGGCCTCTTAGACTAGATCCTCATTGCCATCATAGACCTTAACCAAGCCTCTATGAGGTGCTTCTAGGTCTACAACTTTCTTAGTTGACCCTTACTTAACCTCTCTTTTCCTAAGAGATTGCAGTCCTTCTTCTTCGTAGAAGAAACTCAAGTTCTTCTCTTAGAAAATACTTGGCCTTCTTATTGTTGATGCTGCAGAAATTCCCACTGTAGATCAACAGATTATGTAACAGACTAAAACATAGTACAAGATCTACTTCTACAATAAACTTTGTGGAAGCTTTAATCAAATTGAGCACAATCAATGAGAACACATATAACTAAGAATGAGAAATCAATCGCACATGACACAGAAGAAATAACCCGGGGAAAGCCTCAGCCTAAAACCCCAATTTCTGTATTATCATAGAAGTGGAAATCTTGTTCAAGTTACAAAAAGAATCAACTCTCAAGCTATTATGCTTTCTCTGCAATAAAACAATACAACTCATACACTGAATAGACATAATATATGTTCTCCTCAGGCCCTCTAAGCCTCCTATTTCCTTGCACAGTTTTTCTTGGGGTCTTGTGGAGCCACATGTGTGAATTGGCCTCATCACACTCACAAAACCTAAAGAAGTAACTGCGCAATCCTCAAGGAAATAATTTATTCACAATGGAATATTCTAGCAACTGATAGTACACTGCCCCTGCATCTGATCTCAAATGGGTCTTTGTCTGAACTGACATGCATGAGTTATTTATAAGAGAATATTCAGTTATCTGAAGTGTAGTAGTTACATGCATGCATGCATTAACTAACTGAACTTACATTAATTCAACAAACTGTTTGAATTAATCTAGTTGGACTTGACTCAGTTAACTGTGCCAACTAATTACAACTCAACCTTATCTATTTAAATGATGGATAAATGCCTCAACTAATGGAGAAATTGTTGCATGTCCTCACATAGACTTCATGTTTGATTGTCTACAACAAATTAACTCATGGTGAATTAATTAATTATTTTACAAACAACTGCTAAGATCAAATTCGAATTTTACTTCACTATTTTAATTTAGGGACTGATTAAAATAAGAAGGTATCCCAAAATGCTATTTATAGCAGTATTAAATTTAACACTTCTATATTTAGCATTTCTTGTTGCTATTTTCTACAAATGCTCCTAGGGCTACCTACGGCTAGGTCCCTTATCCCCCTTTCCTTGCTCAAGTGAAGTCCATATTACTTGTTCACATTGAACCCTTCCTGAACTTTCCTTTCTTTATCCTTTTCCCTTAGGGCTACTTATGAAACGTCTAGATCTAGGGTTTTTGCTTCTTAACCCTTACCAATAAATAATTATTTCTTTTGGGTCCAAAAAAACCCAACTTTTGGAAATACCTTTTGAGCTATCCAAAATTACAACATAATTTTACCATGGAAAACCCAACTTTCGGAGAAAACCCAACAATTTTTCTTTAGGAAAAACTATTCTTCACACTGGTCAACTTTAGCACTGCGATCAACGGTCTATGGTTAATAGTCTGCATATGTGGCCTTCTTGTGGTCAAATAGCATTTAGTTAATGACTGGTCAAATCAATTTTAGTCAAACTTGTGCTCCACACATGCGGTTGTCAAGGAGAGATAAGAGAATGATGAAGATAGAGAAGAAACTTGCTTTTTTGCTTGGTGGTCAAATGAGAGTTGAGACATCAATTCATCTTATTTATACTTGTTCAATGAGGGTGTGGCAACCCAAAAGACACATCTCTTCATGGCTGATGGACTTGACTTTTTTAGGCTAACTTCTTATGCCAAAAAAAAATTATTTTATTTTTCCAATTAGACCAGATTTGAATACTTACAAAAAATCAACAACTTAGCCATTTAGAAATTCATATACAAGGAGGGATCCATCTGACAATTCAAAGCTTCCATAGAAAGCTTATCTACTGCATGATTGTGCTCTCAATAAATATGCAGAAAAGAGTTCTTGCTTACACGTCCCAATCGGAGCATAAAGAGATTGGATATGTACATTCTCCAAATAGGACTTGCCATTTGCCTAGCCTATAACTGCCTTGTCCTAGAATCTGGAAATTTTTTAAGCCACGAGCAATGGCAACATGCAGGAGAAAAAATAAAGTCAGGAATTCAGCCTTAGCATCGAACCTGAACTAACATGAAAAAAATGGTCAGAATTCAGATAGAACTCCACACCAACCCCACATATGGGTGGGTGCCACTGGCTCCATTGAAGTCTCGCTATTGGGACTCAAAATCCAGAGAAGCGTAATCGACACAAAATCTTTTTTGGGTTTGGTTTTACACTTTAACTACTTTGTTAGCTTAACAATAACTAGAATCTGCAAATGTTTTAAGCCATGAGCAATGGCAACATGCAGGAGAAAAAATAAAGCCAAGAATTCAGCGAACCTAAACTAGATGAATATCTAACATGAAAAAAAATGGCCAGAATTCAGATACAACACCACACCAATCCGACATCTGGGTGGGTGCCACTGGCTCTATTGAAGTCTACCTATGGGGACTCAAAATCCAGAGAAGCATAATCGACACTCAATAATCTTTTTTGGGTTTGGTTTTACACTTTAACTACTTTGTTAGCTTAACAATAAACCCTGTTACCACTTCTATCGTAATCTGCTTGTTCTGAAACACATTGAGATTGAATAATGACCATAACAGTAAATAAAAATACAAGGCATCATGCAATAGCTAAAGATTAATACATTGATAGCCATTTCTTCCCACACACAGCGAAATTTTCTTTGTTCCGGGAGGCTTTTGGCTGGAACTCGTTTATTAAATAATTCCAAACCTGCTTTGTTAAGGGCCATTGTACACAAAGATGAAAAATTGACTCTCTTGCTCACACAGAGTACACCATCCCAGGCCTACCCAATTATGATTTTGGCTTTTAGGGGCCATGCACCTTTCATACAGGATTCCACCACATGCCACCTTCCCTGCAAACTCAGATTCCATATAAGTTTTGTAATCAAGCTGAGCAGTATAAGCCCTCGATTGAGGACAGTTGACTAGACCAGCACTCACCCTCTTCATCCCCAATCAGCTTGATGTGAGCCGAGCACAAATTACCAATAAATCTATTGCATTCATCTGTTAGCTCCTCCACCAGACCTAAGTCCACCAACCGTTACCAATCCTTTAGACAACACATTTGCCGACTAACATAACGGCGTTCACGATGGTTTTCCATACAGTTTAAACTGGTTTCCTTGGAATTCGGAACCAATCTTTCATTACTCAACATGGCAGAATTCTGAACAAGCCTCCATAAATTTTTACCTACCAGTGCTCTGCTAAAGAGAAACTGATCTTTCATAGCTGCCCAACGAAGCAGCATTCTGCAAAAGCTTCCGTAAACTTTTACCTAGAAGCGCTCCCCATTTCCCATACATTTAGGTTGAGCCAAACGAGCCCATTTAACTGAAAGAATACCTTCTTTTTCACGATTTCTTGACCAAAAATACAGAAAACATGTTTTCTTTATCTTAGTTGAAATACCTTTAGGAACCTTAGCTATAGAAGCCCACACTCGATAGGAATACTCTCAAGAATGGACATGAGGAGCATCAACGGTCCTCGAAAGAGCTGTCTGTTGGCCCACAGCATCATTTTTCTCGTATAATCATAACCAAACCTCTAGATTATAGGAATTGAGCAGAACCGTCCTCGAGAGAGCCACCTGTTCAACCACAAAGATATGTGAGCTTCAATTCTCTTGTATAACCACAACCAATCCACTAGATTATAGGAATTTGGCTTCAAGTGAAAGCCCAGATCATTGAGACTTTCATCAACACTATTTGAAAATGGAAGCACAAAGTCCAGGAGCAGAGTCATGTCCTCGTGCGCAAAAGAATATCGCATGCAGGACTTGGCCCAAATAATTTCACAGAAGACGTCCCAGATATTTTTGATACCTTGAAACTCCTAGAGAGTTCTTACACCAAACAAAATTATATTGTCAACTAATAACAAGTGCGAGATTATTTAGGAGTCATTGCATTAGACATTATCTTGCTTAGCCCTTCAGCCACTATTAAAAAGAGAAAAGCGGAGAAGGGGCACCCCTGGCTGAGCCCACGAGAGGCACCAAAGAATTCAGAAGGGGAATCGATAACAAGCATCGCAACGAAGCAGACTGCACGCATCCAAGGACAGTTAATGGAGGCCAAACTCATTCCCATTTGAAAGATAAAGTCGATTTACTTTATTATAGGCTTTAGACAAGTCTAACTAAGTAGGACATATGGAATTTTTGCATTTTTGACAGAGTACATAGCCTCCTGAGCGAGAACAACAGCGTCATGAATTTTAACGTTTAAACAAAAATATATGACGTCTTTTGTAAGAGGCTTGAGTCTAGAAGCTATAAGTTTGGAAACCACCTTGTATACCACATTCCAGAAAAGTGATCGGCTTGAAATCCTCAAAGAAACGTTCTTCTTTGGATAGTAGACAAGGAAGTCAATTTCATAGCCATTGTTATCTTGTTGTCTCTTAGATTCCCAGACGACCATTAGAAGATCATGCTTTATGAGTTCATAAAACCCATATAAAATTCCAACATATAACCATGAAAACCCTGGACAATTGCCTTTTCATGGAAGCCAAAATGGACTTAAGGATGACCTTTTCATGGAAGCCAAAATGGACTTAAGCTCATCCTTCATTTCCTAGGCTTCGAATGCCTAGGGCATAACCAGATAAGCTTCAGCTTCTCCTAAATAAAGCATCTAGTTGGTTCTTTCAAGAAATTGTTACAATGAATTCTCCCAACCTTCGCATTTTCTTTGAAAGACTTGACTAAAATACCCTCTTGATTGACAACTTTCCAGATTGTGTTCGGATTCATTTGATATTTTGCAAACTTGTGAAAATATCTTGTATTGCTGTTAGCTTCAGCGATCCTGATAGCATGACTCTTTAAGGGCCACATCGCCTCTTCCTTAGCCAACAATTCTTGTCTTTGAACCATCAAAGACTTTAGAGTAATAGTGTCTTGCACAAAGAATGTGCCAAGGACATTCTACTTGTGTTCAGATCTGATTTTAAACTTCGTTTCCTTGAGAATAGCGTGGGACGTTTGATTGAATCACTATTATAAGAAAAATGGGTGTAGACTGAAGAAACCGAGGATCTATAGTCTTCCTTTAATAGCCAAACATGGTTGAATTTCATAGAAGTCGGGGACTTGAGCTGTTTTGTCTCTAGGCGTATGGCCAGATAGCCCCACATACCACACACATGATTTTACAAACTAGGGACCTTCTAGTAGAGCCTCTGACATTAGAAAATATATTCAAGTGCTTAGAAACTCCATCCTCTCCCTCCTTTCATTATGCTCCTTTCATTACGCTAAGTGGGAATAAGCTTAGGAGGCTCCATATCTACCGGCAGGAAAGGGCCGAGATGATCTGCAAAGAGAGATAGGGTAATTTCCCAGATCGATTTGTTCAGAAGTGAATAAATAATTGACAGAGATTCACTAGTATTAAGCAAGCAGTTTATGTAAATTCTAAATTTTCTGAAGAATTAATAATAAAACCCTCGGATTTGTATGAAGAACTAGTTTTCCCTTCAAGGTTTTTGCAGAGACGTTTTGTCCAAAAATACTATCAATTTTGTGATTGGTTTTTCTTGAATTTTCGTAGTTTATTTTTGATGAATATTGCAATCGTGTTTTTATTCAGTGTTTGCAGTAAAATAATTTTGGTCATAATTAAACACATTGGATAGTTACCCATTGATTGCAATAAGTGATATTTTTATTGATTTTTAAGATGGTATTAGAGCAGATTTGAAGTGCTAGGGTTTCCTGGAGTATATTAGAACAGGGGTTTACAAGTGATAATTTTAGATCCTTAACGAGTTGAATGGGTATGTTGATCTCGTCATTTTGTTGTTTCAGTTCAAGATATCTTCAGATGCATTGAGTGGTAGTCTTTCATCTGTAGTTTGCGCTCATAATTAGATATGTTTTTCAAATTGAATTGTTGATATTGGGGTGCATTGACTGATGGAAATTTGACGCATTTCTATTTGATTGTAGGACAACCAGCGTTTATTTTTTCATGTATGTATGAAAGCATGCATGATTCCATTGAAGTTTAGAATTGTTAGACTTCTTTGCAGATATGAGGGTTGATTAACTTTTTAATACCTTTTCGTTTTCCTGCAGTAGTGGATTTAATTTAGAAAAGCTGAAAGACACATCCACATTTGAAAGCATCAATGGAAAAACTTTGTAAGTACATTTATTATTTTATAGTATGATTAAAATTTTAGGTAGTATCACTATTTTGTTGTATTATACATCATAGTCCCTATGAAAATGAGATTGTAACAGTTCATGGAAAAAATTGAGCCAAGATTAACATTGAATTATCGAAACAATATCTAAGAGTTTGTTTTATTATTCTTGTACATATCAATTTTTTCACACTTTAAAAATTATGATTTTTTTTGTTGTGTTAGTGTTGGAGGCGTTTGATTGTGGAGCATGGTGGGATGTTGAGGAACTCAGAATTGAAAGAGGCACACTTATTTCTCATTTTCAAAATCTTGGGCCAGAGTATGACAAAGAGATCTCTATAGACCATCTCAGACTTAGGTCAAGGAAAGCAAATGAGAATGACTGCATAAACTTTTTGAAACCCAATATAGATGTATGTGCCTTTGCAGTACACCCAAGTGCCAAAACCCATAATTCGGGATTCACTCGATTCTCTGTAAGTTCGTTCTTGTTTGGTTTTCAATGTAGATCATATATTGGTTATCAAATTTATTCTAATTGTGCCTCTTGTTTCTATAGTTTAGATGACCAAAATGTAACATGGAATGAACACCCATATTTCAATAAATGTCCTTTCTATGTAAGTTTGAAATATTTTGGCTTATAATATAATTGTCTCGTAACCACCTATGTTATTGTGTGTTGGAAATACTGTCTTTGTTTTGTGGGATGTGAAATCAAAACCAAACTAGATGAAATACAAGCAAGGGTGGCATATTTAAAAAAATGGCTTATAGTTAGGTTCCCACTGTTGTTGCAAAATCTAGCAGACTTTTTGAGCCGACTCACAAGGCCTTGTAGCAACAATGAGAGAGATTGTCACTGTCACCTCAACAATATTCCTTATTCTCTTTAGTGGAATTTCACCACAAGAGAGGCTTCCTATTACTAACTTCTAAAGATATTCTAAGTTTTAGAAATCAAGTTGATGTAGATATATGAGGTTAAGTGAAGACAATCTTTAATGGACAAAGGCTTAATTCTTCTTGATAAAGAAAAACATATCATGCACCTAGGATTTTTTGTTACACAACAAAGGAGTGCCTAGACATAAGGGTGAAGGAAAGGGTTTGCTAGGATGTTAAGTCAACAAAAATTACAGCAAACCAACTTCATGTTGAATCTAGCTTAGGATTAGGATTTCCAAGGCACAATTACTTAGAGAAGGATGACAACAACCCTCGTAAGGGAAGATTTACCATTGATAAGTCTAAACTTTGCATTAAAATCGATTACGAGGATTAATCTTAGGTTTTCCTTCTATAAACACTCATCCACAATGCCCTAAATCAATTCGGCCCTAGGAGAAAACCATAGCGATTTGCCTTAAACGTCTAGGAAAATAAAAAGGAAGAGAAATATATAGTTTTTCAACATTTTGGTCAGCACAAAATTTTGTTAGTGCTTAAACCTAATTGGGTAATGGATTTTTAGGGCAACTTTAAGAGATAAGTGACAAATGATTGGAGTCAGGGGAAAATTATTTTTTCCACTTAATAAAACCCTAACTATATTTTCCATGAGGGGAGAAATTAAATAGGAGATGCACACTAGGAGTTATCCTACGTATTTCAAGGAAGAAATATTTAACATGCAAAAACTAACCAAGATTTTCCATAAAAAATTTGCATTTAGACATGGATCGATTTTTTTCTTCCTCCTAAAAAAAGTGTAATTTTGTTTAATTTTTGGAATAGTACAAAATTACATTTTGCTTATACACATCAATATGTATTCTAAATGAGATCTTTGTGGATTTATAAAATTGACTAAGCCTTGTGAAGCAATGTTTATCACTTCCCTGTCATTACATGTTCAGAGTTTGTATAATATATAAGATGTAAAGTGGAATGTCACCTTTAAAAATTGTTCAAAAAATGTATTGTATCACACTATTAAGAGATAGAAATTGTAACAAAAAAGAAAGGGAGAGAACAAATAATTAGGAGCTCATAGATTTGGCAAGTCTACTTCCCTTTATAAAGGACCTATGATAATATTCAAAAGATTTGTGTTTTGCTGCTAAAAAATATGCCATAGATACAACTCAAGAGCTAACTCGATAAGCAATCTGCTTTAGTGTTCCTTTCCCTAAAAACATTTGCACATAAAACATTGTCAAATGTTGATTTTATCCTCAAAACCTCATCTAAAATTGGGGCAAGAAAAATATTTCTACATAGTTGTGCACCATTGATCCAATTAATCACTAGAAGAGAGTCACGAAAAACTTGAATTTTATTGCATCGTTTCTCTTTTGTAAATCGCAACAAATATTTGCATGTCAAAAGTTTTGCTCCATTATTATATCTCTTTCCAAAACCCATTTTAATTTTATAGTAATTTTTCTTAGAGAGATATAAGATGAATCCACCTCCACTTTTCATAATTTCTTCTTGTGATTCCCTCTCAAGTTATACCCACAAGGTTGATTTATCGGGCTCCTCTGTTTTGACACACTAGGGATGGGAGAGTTCTTTGGTTTGTGGATAATGAGATAGGGTTGCAAGGACCCAACCACACATAGAGGAAAATATGATAAGTCCTAAAAGAGTGTTTTGTTTTGATTTAGGTAGAGTCCCCAACACTTGATTAATGACTGGGCTCGAAAAATTCTAGTTGGGAGAAGGGCACCAAGATCTCCATGCCTCCTCTATGAAGATGCCATTCTAGATGCATGCCCATTTGAGGGTCGAGCGATAATTGTTCCAAATCTAAATAGTAAATGTGCACCTTAGATGAAGATGGGTAATTGATTCTTCATGCATTTTACACAACTAACACAACCCTCAACCTATTTTAAATATTCGTTGCATAATATCCCAAGTTGGAACCCTATTTTCTAGCACACACCAAATAAAAATGCAAGATCTAGATGGGCATTTAGCTCACCACACTTATTTCCACCACCATTTGTTTTTTCCATAGCTCTATCTATGTTTAATCAAATATAATTTAGCATTAGAGAATATGATCCAAAGGGGAGAATATCCAAACCAATTCTTCTTCCCTATCTGTTAGTCTAATAGGGCTATCTTGGACCGCCTCCAAATATCTTGACTAGTCTTCCTATTAGGATTCCTTAATTCGAATTTGCATTGCAGACTTCCATGCTTCCCTCCAAATCGATGAATTTGCAAGATTTTCCATATGTGATAGCTTTAAAATATCTGAGTCTCTTAAGAATTAAATAAGAGCTTGTGAGAAGATGTGTCTCTCTCTACTACCTAGCTAGGGGTCAACCCCTATACTTACTCTGCTTTTGTTGCCAATAAACCAAGCCAGACCCAAGCCTATGAGGTCGAAGGAGTTCAAAGCAAAGGCTACTTGGGAGCGGGAGCGACATTTTCAGAAACTCCTAGTTTGGGAGCGATTCCGGGAGCGTCTTATATATATATATATATTTATGTTTTTTATATTTTGATGCATATATGTCAACAAAATCATGTAGAATGATGAATTATATATAAAAAAACATAAAAAACATAGATTGAACAATATAACGACAATCATTTAGAAGTTATAATCTTCATCAACCACATCCACAAGTTAGTAACATAGTAACATACAACATTTTGAGTCTCATGATTCATCAATATTAAAGTTTCAAGCTTTCAAAATTCAAAATATAACATTTATCATCATTGATCACCAAAGTTGTACTTGTAAGCTAAGTGTAACTATTACAAGAAATAATATCTAACATGAAATGAAAATTTAAATGTTATAAAATGAAATGAAATGAAACAACTTTCAACTTTCACAAAGCATCATATTCATAATTCATTACTAATGAGTTACGATTGCCAACTTCAAACTTCAAACTTAAATGGTAATATATTGTTTACAAAAAATATCCTAATAAATATGAAAGAGTCAATAGTTATAAAAACTACTAGAAACTAGACAAGATAAGTAAATCTATTTTCTATTGCTAATGCTTGGGCCTCTTGCCACCATGAGAAATGTCTAATTTTTTAGTCTTGTTGGAAAATCAGGATCTTTGTCATTAATATCACCCTCTAAGCATTAATATCTAGAGGTACCTTTGTCATTACCTCTGGATCTGTATAGGGACCTTTGTCATTAATATCACCCTCTAAGCATTAACATAAGATAGAAAAAGCATAGCATGTCAAGTCAAGATTTTGTTCGAGTGATGCGTGCATTTTTAGGAGAGTCCTGATAGAGGAGTTCAACAACCAATGTCACTAACATCAAGGTGTACATAGAGGGATTGGTGCTCTTCATTAAATACGAGTTCCATACACTAATACATGACAAATCCTATGGAAACAATGCAATCCCCCCAATCTTGAAATCCTGAAAAATTGAAAAGTCTACTGGATTTTGAATGAAATCTAAAATACTACTTTCTCCATACGAAATCCAATGAGGTTGGAACCACTCTCAAACATCTCAAGTCATTTCATGGTAATGTTAGAAATTTAAGTAAAATGATGAAAATGAAAATTAAGGAGAATGCTACTTTTACTTTAAGAATTTAACATTACCATGAATCGCATATCAAATTGCATTTTGAATATTATTGAAAAAAATATTTTCAAAAAAGACTAGATGCCCCCGAAAAACCAGGGAGCCTTTTTTTTTTTGCCAGGAGCGTGCTTGTGAAATTGCTCCCTACAATTGGGAGCGAGGTCGTGAGGGGGGGGCACTCCCCCACAACCCTGGTTCAAAGTGGCCCTCCAAATGACAGAGATGTTTGTCCAAGACTTTTCTACACTTCTAATCTAGTCTTTGAGTGTAATTGGAGCGACATACTTATGTTTGACAACTATAGCCCAAAGGCTATGTGATGATAGAAGTCGTTGACCACATTTTGCAACCAAGAATTTTGAGAAAATGAAAATATATTTTAGTCCCCACCTTTTGAGAGATTTTGGTGTTGCCATCCAATTCCACTTCACCGAAGGAAGAACATATTGTTCTTTATGGCCAACCCATAGAAACCTAAAGTAGAGTCTTCTTGCTTTTTCCAAGATACATTTGGGTATCCAAGCTAGAGACATCCAGTAAACTAGAGTTGCCTCTAAAACGTATTTTAGCAAGACTAGCCTTCTTGCTCTACATAACCCCGTGAAACAACAACATAGTTTAGCTAAAAGCCAATTCCAGTCCTCTTTGTTGTAGCTATTTGGTTTGCGATGGAAGCCTAAATATTTTAGACCTTTTGCTGGAAATTTATGATCGAATGAGAAGTTCTACCTGAAGTACTGGTTTTCCCTATCATTCAGGCTGTGCAAAGGGATGGTGGATTTCTTGTCATTTATAATCATTCTAGTGGTTTTCCCAAATATAGGTAGAATTTCAAGAATCTCATTTACATCTCAAAATGATCCATTACAAAAAATAAGATCTCATCTACAAAAAGTAGACGAGTAATAGCTAAAGCTTGAGTGATGATTTAACCATTGATCTCACCTCTCCTATGTGTTTCTTCTATTAGTATGCTTAATCCTTTTGCCACCAAAATGGAGAGGAGAGGAGAAAGCAGACATCCTTGCCTAAGGCCCCTATGATTGTGGAAAAAGGGGGATGCAGAGCCATTTATAAGAACTGCGAAAGACACATATTGAAGACAACTCATTATCTTAACACAGAGTTTGGACAAAAGCCTATGTGAGTTAAAAGGAGTTTGATATATAACCAATTGGCCTTGTCGTAGGATTTTGAGAGGTTTATCTTGAGGATAACCTCTTTCATCTTATGCATTTTAATTCTGTATATGCCTTCCTATACCACACCAATTTCTTCATGATTTTGAGGACCTTATAGGAAGCCAAATTATGTCTTAGAGATGGATTTGGATAAAATGGGATTCAGTATCATGGTTATAACTTTTGCAATGACTTTATAGATGCAATTGTACAGAGAGATAGGAATTAAAGCCTAGAAGAGTTCTAGAAAAAAATTTAACTAAACATCCATCAGGACTTGGGGTTTTATCCATTGAAAGGAGTGAAGAACCGGTTTGAGTACTACGTCTGATACCTCCTTCACAAGTAATTGTTATCCTCCTCGACAAAACTTGGGAAGGCTTGTTCTACTCGAATTATCTTTGCAAGAGAGACTCCTTTGGGTTCTTTGAAAAGTTCGTGAAAATGATTTTTTCCAAGATCGGCCAACTCTTTGAAGCTTGAGAGTTCATTCCCATCCCGATCTTCCAAAGACTAGATATTGCTGAAAGAATTGCAACCATTGGCAAAAGCCTGGAAAAATTTTGTATTTTCATTCCACTCTTCAACCAAATTTCCTTGCTATTAAGTCTCCAAGATACTTCCTTTGCTTCTATGAGTGATATTCACGTACCGTCAACCTGAAACACTGCCTCCCTTGAATAAGAATTGGTGAATCCTTCATCCTCTTTATTTGATAATGGGAGTAGCTCATTCTCTACTTTTTGAAGTTCAAGATCCTCAACCTGTCCTTTTTTGAAGGCTCATTTTTTAGAAATACTTTTTGTGAGTTTGAGGCTGGTTTCAAATTGGCTTGCTGTAGAATTTCCCACATGGAGGTCATAACTTTTCTAGTGCTTATTTACAGGAGAAACAAATTCCTCTGCTTTTAACAAATGGGAGTTCATTTTGGAAGGGCTTGTTGGCTTGTCATCTATCCCTTTGACTTCCTTAAAAATTGGGAAGTGATTAGACTCCCCCCCACTACCAACCCATTGTTTTATCAGATGGAAAAGCTCAAGTAAGTTTTCAAAAAAAAAAAAACGATCGGTTCTTTTTGTAATGCGATCATCGTCTGTTCGACAGTTTCTCCAAGTCGCCTTGAGCTTCATCGGTTTGATATCTACTAACTTGGAGGATGACAACTTACAAGTAAAGAAATCGGCTAGAGGATCCAGTTTATCCCTCTAACCCTAGAGCTCAGAAACGCAAAGGGAAAAGTTGAGATCCCCGCCAATAATCAGTGAATTTGAATTGACCAAATATTTTTGAAAAGAATCTATCTCAAAAATCCATCTTGTTTCGGTATGGACCATAAAGATTGATGAGAGCCAAGGAAGTTTCAAATTCTTTGGATAATAAATTGACAACTAAACCAAAATCAACACTCTAAGAATTAGAGACTCTGGAGTGCCTTCCAATAACAATACCCTTGGAACCACCTTTGACATTGAGGCCTATAAATTCCACCCACTCAAGATAGATTCCATTGATTTAGAAACAAGACAAGCATCCCCAGAGTTTCTTGAAGCAAGATCTAGTCACGTTTGTTTAATTCAATTAATCTACAAAAAACATGTTTTTTGGAGGAACATGCTAAACTCTTGTAGTTGAAAGAAATAATTTTCATTGGGGAACATTGTTGAGGGCTATCATTGCTCTGAGTGCCCCATGAATAGATTGTTGTTTCCTTCAACAAGTTCCTCTCGAGCCTTTTCTTTGGATTTTAATAGATGAGATTTCCTCCCCTTCCCTTTGGCCCCATGATTTGATAGGGAGAGTTTACCAAGCCCCCATGCAATTCTTTCAGGGACAGAAAATTGTTCGGGATCGAAGGTTGCATGCGATTTCCTCCTCTAGTGCATTGTTAGAAAGGTTTTGTGACACCGAAATCACTGGAGAAGTGAAATTGGAAACAACACTTAGGTAAGGGCAAATGGGGTTTAGAGGAGGGGGGAGGAGACAAGTGGATTCAAGGAACGAGAAGGGAAGACAAAATATTGTAAACCCCTATAACCCCTTTCAACTTAACGTGAGCTTAACACAAGAGAAACAGGGGAAGAGGAACAAATAAAGATCTAAAATGTTTGAGTACCTTCATGTGGTCGCTGCATCAAGTCCTCTTTTGCCTGGTCTTGAAGGTTGTTCTCCTTTGAATGAAATGCTTCCACCTATATTTGTGGTGACTGTGGATTTATTGATAGTGTTGGTTGTTCTTGGACATCCAAAACCAGTTCCTGAACTCTTAAATCCGAGATTAAAGGGCACTGAATCTTGGTGTTTCCCTTCTTGGAATCGTAGGGCTCTTTGTGTAGAGGGAGCATGCAGTCGTTTTCTTTTCAGTCCATACTTTTGACATCAATGATATATAAAGGGGACTCCCTCACAGTTGAGAATCTGTCATTGGCATTCATGCTTGCTAGACCGTCTTGTAGAATTATATTTACTAGAATTTTGGCCATAGACCTATTCCTTGTTTGTTCATAAGATGTATCATGTTCCAAATAAAAAGCTAAATAATTCTAAAGGTCTTTAAAGATTAGGTTGTCCCAATATAAAAGGGGGGGAGCCCTGGTAATTTGACCCATATTGTGACGACATCCATTCATTCTTTGCTTGCATCAAATGAGGGGGTCCAAAATTTGAAAAGAATCGGGGTAGAGGCGATATGCCATGCCTTTTGTGTCGTCCACAGGGATTCTTTTCCATCCAATGTTTTTTGTTAGGAAGAGGTATCATCTTGTTTCCTTTAGGACATGGATCCTGGCCTGCTTTGTCTACACTTCCATTTGAGTTTTGCCCTTCACTTCTTGCTGCAGCCAAAACGTTGTTTATGAAACTATTGGTGGTTGGATGTACGGTTTCATGAAGAGGGAACAGATTGACAAATGACAGAGAAGGTTCTGCATTTAGTTGAAACCCACCTAAGACTGAAAATCAACTGATTGGCATAATGGTTCTGATGTGGGGAGACCCCCTGACAAACCAAAATTAAGAAAACCACTCTAACCCACTAGCAAAGAATCTAGCTCATGACCGAAAAGATTAAAAAAGATAGGGGAAGGATGTGTGGAGAAAGTACCCAGAAACCTTGAGGGGGGTAGGACTCGTACCTCCACAGTAGAGACAAGTTTTTGTGAAAACCCCAAGTTTGGGTCAACCAAAAAAGAGACATTTGCATCGAAGTCGTCTACTTGGCCTTGGACCTCTATTGTGTCTAGAGCTATTGAAGAGGATTGGGGAAACATAGATAATCCCACCACATCCATGTCGCACAAATCGACTGAGCTGGGCAAGAAGTCTTGGGAGATTTCCCATATTGGATCGTCTCCTTTGCTTCTGCCTTGTAGTCAATGAGTTCTTCCTCTATTATTCCACCTTCTGCCACATCATCAAGGTCCCAGGATCTCAGCTTCCTACCCACCTACATTGCTGCTAGCTTTGACAACCCTCTGTTTACAAATTTTCTATACAAGTCCTGTCTACCTTTCCTCAGATTGTAAGATTACTCTTTTGTGGTAGCACTCTAACATTAGTTTCGACTGCAAACCCTCGACACCTCCTCAGACATGCAAACCGTGGTCCAACTCCCCAATTGTCATTATCAATTCTAGCCTCATGGTTATCATAATGACTATAAAAGCCTTCCATTTAGACATGGATCATATAAAAACCCTAGAAATAATTCAAATATATATAAAACAATGAAAATATACCATAAACCAAAAATTCTTCCATGAAAAGGCTCTCTTTCAATCCCAAAAAGACATCTCAAAAACACAAACCAATCTTAAAAATAAAAAAGATAGAACAAATAACATCTTTCTGAGTAGCAATTTACATAATGGCTAAGTTGAGCGTTAGAAGAGAGGTTAGAACTCAAGTGTGATGATGAATAGAGTCAAGTGAAGTACTCTATTTATATGAGGCCTATCACTCACTTTTACAAATCAAAATTAAACTACAAACCCTAAAATAAGTCTAATTTCAAGTGTTCATCAAAATACAAGGTTACAAGTCAACCCCATAGCTCAAAATAATAAAAGGATGCCATAAAAACCCACAGGTATGAGCCCTAAGGGTTAGTTGAATTGGTCAGGTCTTCATCGTTAAAGTACCTTTGTTATTGACAAGTCATGAGTTCAATTCTCTCGACACCGTCGAGGCCAGGATCCCTTTAGGTGGATTTGCCTGGTACAAATATTTCGTCGATGTAGCAACCACTGATCTCCAGGGTCCATGAACCACATAGAAAAAAAAGAAAGGCCACACATGTGGGTCAATACTGTCCATAAACATGACGTCATGCCCTTTTTTGGCAATAAATGTTGTAAAAGTGAATGGATGGGCTAGTGGAATGTCCCATCACCATAATCACCTTTAATAATTGAGGGGAAGCCCTCAAGAAGTGCCTCAAAATGCCTCCAAGTGTGAAAACCATGCTTTGGGTACTCTATGTCACCTTGTCAAGGGCTGGGATGGCAACATGGCATCATCTCTCTCTGGCATTGGGGCTCCAAGTGCTAGTACAAGCCCTGCCTTGTGATATTTGGGATGACCATCATCTACACCTTGGATGAATCCATGCCCATCAAACAGTGTGAAGGCGAGCCTGGATGCAATCATCAAGAATATCCAAAACCAAGAAATAGGAGCTCAATGTTTCAGCATTTGAGGGTGCTCTAAGGTGTCAACCATTTGTTGGAGTCTTCAAAGTGCCCAATGTTTTGCTCTAGAGGGGCTACACTGCATTTGCAATGTTAGCAATACTCATAGGAAATGTAAAATGGCCTAGGCATGATGTATAATGGAGACATGAAATGTTCCCTCGAGCCCTCTGTTGTTGTGTGAACCACCACCTTGCAAAACCATCTCAAGATCAAGTGTGGGTTACCAATCATCTGGGACAATGACAATAAGTGCATCGAATTGGACTATACTTGATTGTTAAAGGCATAATAATACTTCAAACTGGGATCACCTTCAAATATCTAACTAGACAAAGTCAAATAAGTGTCCCTACTTGAGTGAGGGATGGATGGATGGTCAATACTATTTGGTTCGTTCAACCCCTAAGAGAAGGTAACATGTCCTAGATCAGTGATTTAATCCATAATTGTTTTTGATAATGTGGCAATGGAGGGGAAATGCTTCATGGCAAGGTTCCACGGTCATTGGACCAGTGAATGGAGGTCCATCATCTTGAGTGTATAGATGTGTGGAGGGAGCAATAATGGAGGCATGAGTTCCACCTCGCTAGCGTGCCTTTTAATTACTTTTGATAATGCTTTGATAAGGAGCATAACTTAGGTGCTCAATTTTGGTTTTAATGATACGACATTTTGTTTACCCCTTAATGAAGAGTCAACTTGCTGATCGAGCTTGAGAAATGCAAGGGTTCGTTTATTATGTGATGGAGAATCAAGTGCTTAGAAATCAAGTGATGGCTAATAAGGGGTTAGAACTCATTGTAGGATTTTCCCGATGTGCTAATTAATGTTCTAGCCATCATTTGTATTTTAGCTTTTTGTTATTGTGGCCATCACATGCTTTTTCTTTTCTTTTAGCTGCATCAACTTTTGTGACAAAGTTTTTGGCCAAGACTCAATGATAAGGATATGACAGTGCCAATAATAATGAATCAATGGCAATAAACTCAAAGGATGGATATGAATAAGGGGAATGGTGGAAAGCTAAGTAACATGACACCCCCCCCCTCGTGTCACGTATCAGACAAGACATGTGGTGACACGTGTACAACAAGAGCTTGACTCATGTCATGTTCATAGGACACTAGTTTGAATGGTGCTAGACATTAGCCCTACTAGTGTCCCAAAATTTGGACATGTGTCCAGTGAAAAAAGCATCTTAAAATCAACCACCTCATTCTTATGCAATTTAGTCATAGGTTTGGAGTTGTCAAAGGTTTTGGAGTGCAACGAAGGGAAATTTAACAATGTTAGAAGGGATTCCAAGTGTTGGGAAGTGAATTGTGTTAGTTGGTGTAGCTTGGATAGGTGTTATAGTATTTATGGTGTCTATGAGGCTTGAGAACACATTTTCTCCAATACCCCGAATTGGTTTCGTGAGAAAAGGCCTTGATTAGATTTAATTAAGCATTTAATTAAATTTTCCCAAGTCTAACTTAGGGAAAAATAGATTTTGCCCTAAATGCTTTCGGAAAAGTCATTTGATGGAGTCAAGATCATCTTAGCCATTCATTCTAATTAGATCATGGCCATTGATTGCTGAATGAGAGATTACAAGAGAAATTCGATGGGGTTAGAGATACACTTGAGTAGTTAGATTCACCCAGTTGCAGAGATAGCAATGGTGCAGTTGAAGCAGAGGAAGACATGAGCAACAAGTATTTCAACAGAGATTTGGGAGGAGGTTTTCGGAGAGGATTTCCACATATTTTCCAGTGTCCCAGTGATAGGAAGAAAGGTTGATTTATTTGCAAGAGGTGATAGGAAGAAAGGTTGATTTATTTGCGAGAGGAGGCTAAAATTAGTAGTGTGAGTGGTAAAGTTGCTCGTTTCAGTGATACAATGCCGGATCTATTACCCAAACGCAAAGTGAGTGGGCCAAGGGAAGTGTTGAAGGCAGTATGACTTGCATGGAGCAATTTCCAAAGGCTATACAAATTTCCCATAAGAGGTAGTGCAAATTTCTGGCAGGCTGTGCGAATAGCCAAGAGTAGTGTGAGTTACAAGGGAGAGGCCAAATTGATTTGCAGAGGAGATTTTGTATCTCCAAACTATTTTGCTAGTGGAGTTATTATTCATTGGAGCTTTTTGCTAGTATCAGACAAGTTGTTGTAATTTTCCAAATTTCTAATGAGTTAATAATATAAAACCATCATATGTTGTGCTGGTTTTCCCCATAATAGGGTTTTTCGAGGGACATTTGTTCAAAAATATTGGTGTCATCTATATTCTGTGCGTTATTTTCTCAGTTCTTGTATATAAACTTGTGAAGATTGCAATAGTGAATTTATTGTTATTTGCTGTAATTTTTGAAGACAAATAAACTGCATAAGTTAGGAGATTAAATTTCAGTTATTGCAATTAGTTAAAACTTCACAATTTGTCCAAGCTCTCCTAAGGCTATGCAATTAATGGTAATATTAAATTCTTAAAGAAAAGGTGAGATTCTCGTTTATCTTTCATTTCATCCTTTTACTTAAATTTTTAACATTACCATTGACTCAAGATGTTTTAGTGGTTTCGACCTCATTGGATTTCATATGGAGAAAGTAGAATTTTAGATCCACTCAAATTCCAATAGACTTCACAGTTTTTCAAGATTTTAGGATTTCAAGATTAGGGGAGTTGTAAGATTTCTAATGGCATTTGTCATGTATTAGGGTATGGAACTTACATTTAATTAAGCGAACCAAACCCTCTATGTACCTCGATGTTGGTGGCATTGATTGTTGGACTCCTCTATCACAACCCTCGTAAAAATGTACCCACCCCTCAAACAAAATCTCGATTTGACATGTTAAGCTTTTTCTATCTCATTTTAATGCTTAGAGAGTGATATTGTGTTATGCTTCTTAACCTGCAAAGCAATACCGAACCGAGAATATGCGCGGAAAAATACCGAGAACACAGAATATGTTAAGAAAATATACCCAGAACACAGAATAGCAAAGATTTTATTACTCAGAGAGAAATGTTCACAGGCCTCTTCGAGGGGGCAACCTCCAATAGAGCAGAGCTCGATTACAAAACAAGACACGATGCTCCTCGCATGGAGTCTCTATCCTTTATATATGACTCATACATGCAATACCACGGGTCAATACCGTGGGTTTTATTAA
>APFE030342530.1:496819-535255 GCA_000404065.3 Pinus taeda
GGTCCCATTTGCAACTAACTGGGTTAACCACTTACAATTATTAATATGGGCTTTATTGACTCTTGACTATGACGTGATCCCATGACATGAATAAGGGGGTTAGGGTGGGACCCTAACATATTGATGATGAGGATCCCAATATAGGCAATCATCTTGATGATATGTAGTACGAGGTATTTGTTGTAGCATGATTTTTTTGGAATCTACAGGCCATTTATGGCCTTTTTGTTGATGTATTTTTGGTTTAGAGATGGATTACACAATGTTATTTTGGTTATATGCATTAGTTGTATGATTGAATTTGTATCATCACCATGTAAATGTTTTATGTATTTGATATTTTGTGTAATTCACTAACTTGTTATTTTTTTAATATATATTATATTTGTTTAATTTATAATATATAATGTGTCCTCGTGTCATGTGACAGGTGGAAAGTGATAAGTATGACAAAGGTATGGACATGCTACTTCAGACCAAGTTTGCTGAGTAGTATCCCTCCCATAACCCCAAGGTCTAGGGTCCTACTGAAGTAGGGTCAAAAACTAACCTCCCTGGTTAGTTGAGAGGACAAGTTTATAGTCATGATCGGTTAATCATCTTGATCACCCTCTAATCCATGTTGTGAGGTATTTTAACAGTGCAAATGGTGGAGGAGTATGTTATATCATCATATACTAAGCAATGTAGGGTTGTTGGTTGGTTGGTTGGTTGTTTGAAAGAGTAATTTTTTCTCCAATGGGGTTATCCACTTTTTGATGAGTAACATTTGGCTCCAACTCGAGGACATGTCCTCATCCAACTCAAGGACTTGTGCTCATTGTAAAGTGCATGAACCATATGCTCGAACGGAGAGTTCATGAGAAATACAATGTTCTAGTATTAGGCTTGTTGACCTTTTAAATGCACAATCAAATCCACTTTTTGATGGGTAACATCTGGCTCCAACTCGAGGACATGTCTTCATCCAACTCAAGGACTTGTGCTCATTGTAAAGTGCATGAACCATATGCTCGAACGAAGAGTTCATGAGAAATACAATGTTCTAGTATTAGGCTTGCTGACCTTTTAAATGCACACTCAAATCAACTTGTTTGATAGCATGTGAATGGGTCTTGATCGTCCTTGTTGCGATTATATGAATTATAAAACAAACCTGGAAGGAAAAGTTAGCGAAATGTAATTTAATCTAGTATGCAAACACATTAGCATGAATACTTAATAAGTAGGTTGCACTCACAAAAATGTAAACATACAAATCCAATGCAACTATCCAAATATGAATGCATTAGGTTCCATAAACAAAGTAAGGTATTTGCCTCGAATAGGAGAGGGCAACATCTCACAATCAAGTTTTACAATGTAGAGATACCTAACCCTTACTTTTCCATAGATCCTAAGAGGATATGGGTTGTTGTTGACACGTACCCATGGATTGTAAAAGGATATGGGTTATTGATGAGGACTACAAAGGCACCAACTTGAAAATCCTTTCCTTGGCTTTGAACCCATTGTTTGTGTTTTAATGTTTTGGAATGTTTGTTTCTTATTCTTGTTGACAAGGGTTTTTTTTATTTGACATACATTCCTTGATGTTGACTCAACTTGCTTGGGTTTATCACTAATCTTTGGGTCAAAGTGTTTTTTTATTTTATTTTTGTTTATTAATGTTTTTAGGAATTTAGGTCTTTGGGAGAGGATTTCCACATGGTCAGGTATGTGGGGTTCTCTATTCAGAATAAGTGGTTTCTCATCCACGGTGGGTATGGTGGAGTATGACAAATCCATCTATAGTTTCCCACCAATAGATGCACACCATTTCTTGGACACAAGCATACCCCAAGCGTCTAGCACATCAACAACTAGAATATCCATTAGCACTATCCTTATTAGTAGCCGGTATTTAACTTCCTTCATCAAACCATACACAGGGATAAACTTTGACTAAAAGCCACACATATTCCTATATAGTCTAGTGATTTGCATTTCCAACTAATTCATGACTCTTAAAGGTGTAGTGTTTGTCAAGGCATTGTAGTTAAGCATAAAATTGTGTAAGATTAGACAATAAAGGAAGATGCCCTCCATTTTGTAAATTATTGTACATGTTTTGAAGGATTACACGGGGGCCTTGGAACTCCCTTTCAAGGTTAAGTCCCTTTCTAACTTGCCCTCTTTGGGGTTCAAGTTTCGCTGATTCTAATAGTGACACTTGCACATTCATCTTTGCTAAAACACTTCCTAGGTCAACATCTAGGGACATGTTAGGATTAGATGCATTGGGTTTTAGGATGCTCTTAGGAGGTGGGGGTAGAATGTCACTCTTTTGAGGAATACTATTATTGATAATACTTGCTTGAGGGTGGTTTTATTCGTTCTTTCTCCTAGAGTAATGCAAGCCTTTAAACTTCCTCCCTCATAAACAACCATGATTAGTTAATCATGATCATTACTAGGTTATTCAATGGTTTCTTCATGCTCTTGTTGAGAACAAAAAAATGATTCACCCAACAAAGTATTAAATGGAACATTATCATTTATCATCTCGACTTTCCTCTTCTTCCATGTGTTTATATGGGCGCTCCTCTTGACTATGGAATTTGTTACATGTGTGACACCAAGAGGGTCCTTCTTGACCAACCACGTTAGTTGGGGCAAGAATATTAGGCACATTTTGTTGTGAGACATTATTTCCATTGTAAGGGTTCTTGTTGGGTGACCTATATTTATTAAATTATGGTTTGGGAGGGAAGTTTTGTTGGGAACCTCTTTCTCTTTCTAATATAGAGGGCTTGTTCATCATGGCTAGTTGCCCTTGGATTAGCTTAGTGGTAACTTTATCAAATTCTTGGGAACAAACTTGCAAGGTAGGGTCAACTTGGGCAATAGACTTAACTTTAACTTCAACATTAGCTCTTGGGTAGGAAAGCAAACTAGTCTTGGATGAGCTCATGTTATGTTCAATTTTCATAGCTAGGACCTTAGCTCCATCCAAGGTCTTAGGTCCCTTGTCCTTTAGAGCATAATGCAAGTTTTTGTGGAAAACCTCTATGTATATCTCAAACATATTTTGATCAACTAGCTTGTATAGGAGAGGGACTTCCTTGAGTAATTTGTCAAATATTTGTGTAAACTCTTTAGCAGTTTCAATCTTTGTTTTCTCAACTCCCTAGAACTTATCTATAAGTTGTATGCCTTCTTTGACCATGGCCTATCTTTTGTCGAATCCTTGATGGAAATGGTTCAAGATTTTAAGGATACCTGTAGGAAAATCTTAGTAACAATCCCTAGCACTTCCTTCTAAGGACAAGATAAACAACATCATCACAACATCTTCCTCTTCAATTAACTTTCCACTAACAACCCAATAAAATGCCCTTGCATTAGCTTAGGGGTAACTTTATCAGATTCTTGGGAAAAATCTTGCAAGGTAGGGTCAGCTTGGGCAGTAGGCTTAACTTTAACTTCAACATTAGCTCTTGGGTAGGAAAAGCTAACCAGTCTTGGATGAGCTTATGTGATGTTCAATTTTCACAGCTAGGACCTTAGCTTCATCCAAGGTATTAGGTCCTTTGTCCTTTAGAGCATAATGCAAGTGAGAGCATAATGCAAGTGTTTGTGGAAAACCTTTATGTATATCTCAAAGATATTTTGATCAACTAGCTTGTATAGGAGAGGGACTTCCTTGAGTAATTTGTCAAATATTTGTGTAAACCCTTTAGCAGTTTCATTCTTTGTTTTCTCGACTCCCTAGAACTTATCTATAAGTTGTATGCCGTCTTTGACCATGGCCCATCTTTTGTCAAATCCTTGATGGAAATGGTTCAAGATTTTAAGGGTACCTATAGGAAAATCTAAGTACCAATCCCTAGCACTTCCTTCTAAGGACAAGATAAACAACATCATCACAACATCTTCCTCTTCAATTAACTTTCCACTAACAACCCAATAAAGTCCGTGAATATGTTTTCCAATGGTGATATAATTAGTACCATTGGATGACTGAGAGGCCATACACTGGGTTGATCTATTGCAGAGGAGAGGAGAGCAATTTTCCAGAGGTCGAATTGCATCTATAAAGAGAGAGATTAAGGTGCTAGAGAAGATTTTCAAAGGAGGCTGAATTGTTCCAGCCAAATCTTAATTTTCAAGGAGCCCAAATTGGAGCCAACTGAGTTTTCCAGAGGATTTGTAGCCAAGGAATCCTCAAAAGGAGGCCGAATTATCTCAATTGTCGATTTTCCAGGTTTTTCCAAAATAAATTAATGTAAACTTTCCTTAGTATTATTAATAAATTTTGCTGGGTTTTTATTGTAGCATTTTTCAATAAAAAAAATTGTGATTAATCATTGTCCAATTTTTTTAGAATTTGTTAAAATTTTCAACAATTTTTTTTTTGGAAATTTTATGAAGAAATTTGCTAGAAAAATTGTGAATTAAATTAAAAGGGATATTCCATCTAGATTGATTTGCACACAATCTTCTCACCCACATTAGAGCCACTTTCCACTTGATTCCCTGATTCTATGGTTATGAGATTTTTCTTCTTTGTGTCCTTACGGTTCTTTGGGTTTAGATCTAGATGTAATTTCTAGAACTTCTCCTCTCTATAAACCTTAATGTTGTAGTGGTTGCTAGGATCTTTGCACGAGTGTGTTGTGGTTGTTATTTTCTTGTACTTCCACCCTTTCCAGTTCTTCTTCCCCTCCTTAGAAGCTTCCAAGTGTTCGATCTGCGTTGAACCACTTGAGTATCCTTTCTTCAAGGCCATGTTTATCAAGTGGTACGCCTACACAAAAACCTCATACATCGTTTTGGGTTTGAACAACATCACTTGCCTTCCCAAATGGATTTGTAGACCCCTTGGATGCTTGAGGAGTATGTTGGAGTTCTTGGGAGATATACCTAACTTTATTTCCATCTTCTTGAATTTTGTGGTTTACTTGTGTAAACTTTTCCCTTGTCTTTTCCTAAAGAAATGCCATTAGATCCACTAGCCCTCTACATGCTCGATAGGGTAGAATTGGGACATTATGAGGGTTTTAAATCCTCTCACTTGGTTAGTAGAGGATCTCCCTCTAGTTTAAGGGTTTTCATGTGGCCCTCTAATTTTTGGTTCCTCATCTGTGCGGTGAACACTAAAGTAAATCTCTAACTGCTACGACCATTGATTTAGTTTCAAAGCATTAGCCTCACCTTGATATGGCTTGATGTCGATATTTGCTTCCATATTGTAGAGGGACTGTGAATGGTTCATGGTGCTCAAAATTGACTGCTTTTTTCGGGTTCTTTCGGGGAGTCCTCTGGTTCTTCTCGATCCTCTAATTATCCTTTTGATCTTAATTGAGAGTTGGAACCTTTGTCTTATTCATATCCAAGCTTATTTGTTGGAGTTTCCATAATGACGTTCATACTACAATTTTAATAGCCCCTTGTTGATTTTCCATGTAAATAAAATAAGACCACGCTGAATGGTGGACAAATATTATAGTGGGCATCACTTGTGGATTAATTATGGCTATGGAAATTGGCAAAATCATTGGGAAAAGAAAAGAGACAATAAATGGCATTTAATTATGAAAATAAAGAAAAATAGAAGAAAAGGAAGGTGAAGAGACAAATTTGCATGCAAAGGAAATTAGAGGAGAAATGAAGGAAAATGAAGAAAAATTTCACATCTTTTGGCTTAGTTTTTGGTCATTACAACTTTTGTCAGTTTAGTTTTGGTTATCTCCTTTCACACTCTCATTCTCTCATATTCTTGCATACTTAGAGTATTCTTGGAGCACTCTAGAATTCACTTGGATTTGGAGAAAGCAAGCAAAGGAAAGCAAGAAAGCGCAAGGAGATAGTTGGATCAACAGTTACAATAGACTGACTTTGTAGGTAATAGGTTGCATGTGTGACCTCCTTGCAGGTTTTTGGATGCCTAGTATATGCATGTGATTCCTTGGTTATGTGTTGTCATTGGCATGGAGATTTTTCTGGATTGATGGTGGCTTCAGCCTTGCCTTGCCATTTCTTGGATAACTATGGTGTAGTGGATTTTCCATTTGGTTTTCTGATTGGTTCTTATGTTCTGTATAGTTGTGTTTGAGTTGGAACAAATTCTCTGGAGTCCTAGAATGGTTGTGGGTTGAGTTACTAGTTCCCTGTAGCCTGTGGGTTGGGACAAACACTCTGGAGCCTTGAAACAACGCGGGTTCCTTGGAGGTTGTGGGTTGAGTTATTAGTTCTTAGAGCTCTGGACAACTTGGGTAGAGACCAATCTGGTTGATGTTAGTGATTTTTGGACTGTATAGGTGAGGTCACTGTGCTTGAGGGTTGAGGTGGCTTGGCCTCTGGAAGCCTTGGTTGGTTTATTTTGGTTTAACCCTTATGATCCCACATTCGAGCATGGAATATGGTGTGGGGGTGATTGACTTTAAGAGAGATTTGGTTTAGCACAATCAATGGCCCGGTGGTACATGGAAGTCCCTGACTTTGTTGGCCTTTTCATATGTTAATATGAGCAATTTTTCTATTGTGATCTATGAGTGCTTGTACTGGTTATTATGGTGATTTTATAGCTGATTTGTCATAGTTTCTATTATGGTTATATTTATGGTATTATGATGTGTTCTAGATATGACTCTTGTTCATGATTTGACAAGTTACTAGATGATTGATGAATGCATGGGCTAACAAGTATTATTGTAGCTACCTAGAGAGTTGATAGAGCCTTCTGGGTAATTCTCAAATGAAGTTCAAAAGGTTATGATCATATATGCATTCACGACCTCTAACTTATATGTTTGTCATATGTTTGATGAAATGTCTATCTTGCATTAGGCATGTCTAGGTCAAGATCTTGCTCAAGTTTTGATTGTTTAGCATTGTTGTCATCATTCTCATGATTTCAGAAAGTTACAGGGAGTTCCGAGCAGTTCTTCATGGTTTGAGAGATATTCGTGTTTGAAGTTAGAGGGCTTATGGGTGTGGTTTGAGCCTCATAACCACATGCATAAAGTGTCAAGGGTGTGATTGGGGAGTAAACCTGGTGAAAAAGAGTTTCAATTCAGGGATTTGTCACTTGGGGTGGTTGGTAGGGTCTTGAATAGTCTATAGTTCCTGTGGGATGTCGGTTTACTTTTGGTTTGTAGGCCCCCCACTTCCATAACTGGAATTTGAAGGTTAGGTCATATCATAGTGACACAGAGTGCATGTTTACCCTATAGAGCTTGTCAAAGTGGGTAAATGTGGGAGGGCCTCTAGGTTTAAGCACATGAACTGGATGGGCTAAATGAATATTGTTATGCATGCATGTTAATTGTGTATGTGTCTGCTATGGATGCACTGTGATGGTTATCGTTATTATGCATATGGCCATTATTGTAGTTTTGTATTATCATGCATGATGATTGAGATGTTGATGTCATTATGTATCTGTATCGTGCTAATATGGATTGATTGTTTAGATGAGATAACCTCCCCTGAAATACACTAATTTATGATTTTGATTATGTGTTTATTTGTTGTATCTAACATGACATGTTTACAGGAGATAGAAGATTGAAGATGAAGAGCAGGATGGTGGACTATAGTTCACATGACTCCCCTTACAGGCTTGATGTGTATTCAATGGAATGAGACAAGTTAGTTGAGCAAGAAGGAGAAGAGTACTTTCCTTATATATTAGATACATTGAGAAGTTTGAAGGAAGAAATCAGAAGTTGTAAGGCAGAGAATAACAGGTTGATTGAGGCACTAGAAAGGCTTTCGAGAGCTCAAGAAAAGAAAGCAGAGGTTAATGCAGTTATCCTTCAGAGCCTTTCAGTTTTGTAGAAGCAAAGATAGTTGAGGATCAATTATGGACAAGAGGAAAAGACTAATGGGGCATATGGCAGCAGGTCTCGATCCAGATACAGGTTGGACAAGGATGACACAGTCAGAGGTGGTAGATCTTTGGATACACCTAACAGACAGGCTAACACTCATGGATTTTATTCTAGTTCCTTTTTTGAGAGATATCATCATCATTACTGTCAACATCCTTATAGGGTGAGTGAGAAACCATGTTTGCCAAAAGAGTTCAACAAAGCCAAGCTTCCTACTTTTCTTGGGGATGTGAAGAAATTAGAAGATGCAAAAGCATGGGTGCTTGGGATGAAGAAGTTCTTCGGATTGCATGATTATTCAGATAATATGAAAGCCAGATAGTGATCTTCAGTTTGAAGGGAGAAGTAGATATCTTTTGGGAAGATGTGAAGTGTGTTAGAGTCATTAGGGTAGAGGAGCTTAGTTGGCATGAGTTTGAGAGATGATTCAGGAAGTACTTGTCTAAGAGATATTATGAAAGAAAGGTCAAAGGAGTTTTATGAGTTGAAGATGGGTTCCATGACAGATGAAGAATACACGAGCAAGTTTTTGGAGCTGTGGAGGTATGTGCCCTACCTTAAGGATGAGAAGACAAGGGTCCAAAGCTTCATCTGTGGATTGTCTTTAGCATTTAAAGATCAGATTGACTCTGATGTGCCTTGGTCATTGGAGGAAGTCATTGGTGTTGATCAGTGGTTGTCATTAATGTCAACCCAAGCAACACCAGGGGCTACCCCAATCTTGCATGGGCATTTTGACTTGACAACTTACTCTATTCCGAGTCAAAGATCTTTTGTATGAATTCTACTCGTCGAGATGTTTCCGTTGATATATGGCACACCATGTAATTCTTCACGTTTGAGAGATATTCATGTTTGAAGTTAGTAACCCTAGTTAGTGGGTTAAACCCTATGGCTTTGTGGCATGACACTCATAATTGGTTGTGGTCATTGAATAGTCAATAATTAATAATAATAAAAAATTGCTCCTAAACTCCCTCCAACGTTCATTCGTTGAGGACCCTCTCAACTCAAGACATTCATATAAATAATGACCCTCATATCCTCCTCTAGTAGGGATTTTGTGGCTTCAAACAGGTCATCGTGGCATTTTCGCTATAATTTTTTTCTGTGAAGGTTCAAAAGTTTAAACTAAAAACCATTTGAGCCAAAATCTTCATGAACCTTGTGACCGAATTTCAGAGCTTGGTTCACTATAGTTTCTGATTTCGTAAATAGTCACGGAGAGAGGACGAATTGTAGTTTGTTGATTATCGTTTTCAAGGCTGAAGGTTGCAATAGTGACACGTGGCACTTCGTACAAGTTCCCTCTACTGAGCCAGTCTATAATCAAGCGGTCGTGGGAGATTGAGCATAACTCTTTCTTGAAGATTCCAATTTTGATTAGACTTGTGGAGTTGGAAAGAGGACTCAGAGGGCTACCACGGGATGAAATTTCAAACCTTGGAGATTCGAAATTACATAGATACAATAGATTCTATATCGAGCTCCTAGAAGGCAAGAAAAAACATGCATTCAAGGATCACTGCAGTAAGGACCACACATCAACGGTCAAGGGTAAGTCTCCTACAACAAGGTATGTATGATTAGTGTTTACATTTCAAATATGAGCATCATCTCTGACATATGTTTTTGCGGGACAACGTAAGTATATACAGTGCCTCGGTTATATCTCTATGTCTATATGTCACAGTTAGTTTTGATACCACATTTTAGATGTCCTATTCTTGATACTACACATTTGATGCTACACCAAGTCTGTTAAATCTATATGATGTTGTATGTTCATGTTACTTGTCTTGTCATAGTTGATAGAATGGTCTATGTTGTTGTACTTAGAACTTGGTCCATCACAAGTCTAGGGTCTGTCATCAGTTTTTATTATATATATCTTTAGGTCAGTTTTGGATTATAGTCTTGCATAGAGTCCAGGCCTATATCAAGAGTGGGAGACTTTGTCTACTATTGCAACAAGTCAAAACAAAAGTGACAGGCACACTTCAAGTACGCATTGTAATTTTAATTTGTATTTATTCATTATTATGCACTTAAATGTGTTTTGCAGGTAGAGGTAAGTTGAAGGGTATTTTGTTTTGTTTTGGGATTGGTTTCGTGAGACAAATTTTGCATGCAAGTAGAAGAAGATTCAAGCAAGAATTCAAGAGCAGAAGTATCAAATCAAAGGAAGCATTGTAGCGGGATATCCTTTGAAGACATGACAATCAACCCTATATTGTGAAGAAGTGTTAAGGCCAAGAGTCATCATTGTAAAGTTGTAAAAGAATCGTTTGTAAAAGTGTCATCATTGGAAGAGTCATTATTGTAAAAGAGTCAATCTATCTAGAGTCAAAAAGGCATTATTGGGAGGTATAGGAGTCTCTGTTGGGTGATGTCATGGTTGGGTTGCAGGTTATAGTGTGATTGGGTGTTCGGTCAAAATCATTGTAAATCATATTGTATCGTGGATCGTTGTCCCTGGTATAGGAATCCACACTCTTGTCTCATTTTAGTCATATAGGGTGGTAGGAAGGTGCTAGGCAGGTGTATGAAGTTTCCTACAGGTTGGCGCCTCTGAACATTTAAGGGTGGTAGGGTGTTGCTAGGGCGAGTTGCGGCTCACTAGGGTTTTTGGGCATCTATTTAGTTGATTACTGAAGAAACCAAGGCATTGGGGCGTCCTTCCAGTGGGAGCTGGAGCAGAATGCTTTTCTAGTATTCTAGGAAGTTGTTGCTTTCATTTTAGTTGGGCTTGAATATTAAAGAATTTATTAGAAAAACATTCGGTGGTTTTTTACCTGGGAGGGGATTTTCCGCCTAAAATTCTTGTGTCTATTGTGTTCTTTTATTTACTGTTACTACATAAGCATTAATAATAATTGAAGATTGACTAATGCTTTGAAAGTGCTAATTGCTAAGGAATATTGATTGACCCCCCTCCCAGTTTTTCCAACAATTGGAAGTTAAAGCATTGTTATGAACAAATCTAAGCACAAGTGTGAGCCTAAGCGGGATTGGAAAGGAATGAGAAGACTAAAGGAAAGTGGGTTAAGAAGCGAGGAAGACCGCGGGATGCAAGGGACAAGGAGAACGTAGCGTCATACAAGAAGTTCAATGCAGTTGCCAGAGGACATGGATTTCAGGTTGAGGAGCAAAATAAGAGCGATGGTAGGAAGCCTTTGAGATGTTGGACTTGTGGTGGGGAGCATTGCGGGAGTGAGTGCCCATTGCAGAAGTGTGGCAGAACCAAGATTTATAATGCTCAAGAGGCATAGACAGTTGGAGATGTTGGTAAGAGTATTCCTTGGATTTATGTAGCAGTGGATAACATGTAGGTTGATCATCAAGCATCCATTATCGAGATGGAAGGTAAGCTCGATGATCGAGTTGTTTCCATTTTGATTGATCCTGGATCTAATTATAGTTATATCAGTGCTGGCCTGGTGGATAAGTGTTGCTTGAATAAAGAAGTGCATGCAAAATCTTGGTTGGTGCAGTTGGGTATAGGGACCAAGAGAAGATTTCATCATTAGGTGAGATCTTGTACATTCAAGCTGAATGGTATGTCTACATTAACACATCTAAATGTGCTTCCTTTGGGATCATATAGTATGCTTTTGGGCATGGATTGGTTGTTCATTCACAAGACCAAGGTGGAATGTTGTGACAAGGCTATTGAGTGCTTGGATGGTGATGGGGAAAGAAGATTCTTGTAGGAAAAGATGAATCCTATATCGGCGAGAGCAGTTACAGTTATGCAGGCAAAGCAAATTTCTAGGAAGGGATGTGTATTGTTTGCAGTGCATATTTCCAATGACAAAGGGAAGGATGTTGAGGATGATGAAGTCTTCAAGAGGTATCATGTTTTGCAGTGGTTTAATGATGTGTTTCTAGCAAAGATTCCAGAGTTGCCTCCCCATAGGGAAGTGGACTTTTCTATTGAGTTGATGCCAAGAGCAGCACCAACATCTAAGGCTCCTTACAGGATGAGTACTCCAGAGTTGGTGGAATTGAAGTTGCAACATAAGGAAATGCTTGATAAAGGATACACAACGCCAAGTTTGTCGCCTTGGGGTGCACTAGTATTGTTTGTAAAGAAGGACGATACTCTTTGATTGTGCATTTGATTACCGACAATTAAACAAGGTGACAATTAAAAACATGTATCAAATGTTGCAGATTGATGACTTGTTTGATCAATTGAAGGGAGCTGCAGCTTTTTCAAAGATTTATTTGAGATTAGGATATCATCAAGTGTGCATCAAAGAAGAAAACGTCTACAAGACTGCATTTTGTACAAGGTATGGACATTATGAGTTTGTGGTAGTTCTTTTTGGTCTTACCAATGCTCCAACCACTTTCATGTTTTTGATGAACAATGCGTTGCGTCCTTACCTGGACAAGCTTGTGATAGTGTTTATTGATGATATATTGATATACACCAAGAATGAGGAAGAGCATGCAGAGCACCTGGTAGCAGTGTTGGGATTGTTGAGAGAACATTAGTTGTATGCCAAGCTCAGCGAGTGCAATTTCTTTTAGTCTAGAGATTCACTACTTGGGACGTGTTGTTTCCAAGGAGGAGATAACAGTGGACCGGAAAAAGATCAAAGCTATCATGGAGTGGCCAACTCTAGGAATGTGGATGAGGTCAGATCATTCATGGGACTAACAAGTTATTACAGGTGGTTCATTAGAAATTTCTTAAGGATTGACTATCTTATTACATCTTTGTAAAGGAAAGGGAAGAAATTTGAATGGGCTGAGTAGTGTGCAGCGTGTTTTGAGCACTTGAAGCATTTTCTTACAAATGCTTCAGCCTTGAAGATTGCAGATCCCGATAAGGAGTTTGTGGTTTTTACATATGCTTGTAAGGAAGGACTTGGTGGAATCCTGATGCATGAAGGGTAGGTGGTTTGTTAACAATCAAGGAAGTTGAATGAGCATGAGAAGAACTATGTGACTCATGATCTTAAGTTGGTAGCCATCATTCATGCATTGAAGATGTGGATGAATTATCTTCTTGGCAGGAGATTTGTTATGATGAGTGATCATAATAAGCTGAGGTACTTGTTTGACCAACCCATTCTGAATACCAGGCAGGCTAGATGGTTGGTTGCCCTTAGTGAGTTTGACTTTGAGATCAGGTACATCAAGGGCAAGGAGAACAAGGTTGTGGATGCTCTTAGTAGGAGAGTGCAGGTGAATCACATTTTAACTGTGAGCTCTTATGGGACAAATTTGTAGGAGCGGATCTTGCATGTAGGGCAGCATGATGAGAGGTATCAACAACTGAAGCAAAGATTGTGATAGCAGGTTGAAGGTGATAGGAATGAAGAGTATCATCTCATGGCATATGGCTTGGTGAGATTTAGGAACATGATTTATATGTCGATAAAAGTGAGCTTAAGAAGTTTATCTTTAGGGAGTTTCATGAAAAGCTGTATTTAGGCCACTTGGGATACCAGAAGACTTTGACATATGTTGAGGATGTATGTCATGCATCGATAGAGGAAGTGGGAGGAGTATCTTCCATTGGTAGAGTTTGCATATAACAATGGGTATCAAGAATCCTTGAGGATGAGTCCATTTGAGGCTCTTTATTGGTGGAGTTGTAATACTCCTATCAACTGGAGTGATCCAATGAAGAGGGTGTTGATTGGACCGGACATGTTGGCTAAGATGGAATAGGAGATGCAGGTTATTAAGAGGAATTTAAAGGCAACACAATACAAATAGAAGAGCTATGTGGATCAGTGTAGAGAATTCAAGGAGTTTCAAGTTGGGGAGCATGTGTACTCACACATCAAGCCTAAGAGGAGCTCCTTGAGGATTGGGTCACGTGCTAAGCTGGGACCTTGATATTGTGGGCGCTTTGAGACACTTGAGAGGATTGGACTAGTGGCCTACAGACTTGCACTATCACCAACAATGAAAGTCCATGATTTTTTTCATGTTTCATTACTAAGAGATATGTACATGATGTTGATCAAGTAATTGATTGGTCTGTAGGAGAATTCCGACCAAAACCTAAGTGCATTTTGTAGCGGAAACAACTCATGCTTTAGAACCAAGTAATAGTGTAGGTTAAAGTGCAATGGAAGCACTTTGGTCTTGATGAAACTACATGGGAGATCGTTGATCAAATGTAGGCTTGGTATCCTACCTTATTTGCTGGTTGAGGAGATGCGTTTGGTTAATGTGTTTTTTAAAATACGACATCGAGTTATGTTATAAAGCTCCAATAAGCAGTGTGGTGTTCATGGTTTCAATAGTTTGGTATGATGTAAATGTTGCATCGAGTTTCCTTATCAAGCTCCATGGGAAACATGTTTTGCAAGTTATAATTATCCTTGAACACTGAGGACGATGTTCCTTGAATGGGGACGGGTTTGTAACAAACCCTAGATGATTTTCCATGTAAATAAAATAAGACCAAGATTCGAGAACATGTATTCCATGCTGAATGGTGGGAAAATATTATAGTGGGCATTACTTTTGGATTAATAATGGCTATAAAAATTGGCAAAGACATTGGCAAAGGCAAAGGAGTAATAAATGACATTTAATTATAAAAATAAAGGAAAATAGGAGAAAAGGAAGGCGAAGAGATACAAATTTTCATGCAAGGGAAATTAGAGGTAAAATGAAGGAGAATGAAGAAAAAAGGAGACATCAATGTTAAAAAGGCATCAAATAAACAATTCACAGCCTTTGGCTTAGTTGTTGGTCATTACAACTTTTGTCAGTTCAATTTTGGTTCTCTCTTTGTACACTCTTATTCTCTCATACTCTTGCACACTTAGAGTATTCTTGGAGCACTCTAGCATTCACTTGGATTTGGAGAAAGCGAGAAGAAAAAGAAGCAAGGAAGCGCAAGGAGACAGTTGGATCAGTAACTACAACATGCTTACTTTGCAGGCAACAGGTTGCATGTGTGGTCTCTTTGTTGATTTTTGGATGCATGGTATATGCATGTGATTCCTTGGTTATGTGTTGTCATTGGCATGGAGATTTGTTTGGGTTGAAAATGGCTTTAGACTTGCCTTGCCATTTCTTGGATAGCCATGGTGTAGTGGATTTCCCATTTGGTTTTCTGGTTGGTTCTTAGGTTCGCTATGGTTGTGGGTTGGAACAAATTCTTTGGAGCCCTATTATAACATGGGCTTCCTATAGCCGTGGGTTGAGTTACTAGTCCCTGGAGGTTGTGGGTTGGACAAATGCCCTAGAGCCCTGAAACAACTCAGGTTCCCTAGAGACTGTGGGTTGAGTTACTAGTTCCTAGAGGGTAGAGACCAATCTGGTTGATGTTAGTGATTTTTGGACCGTATAGGTGAGATCATTGTGCTCGAGTGTTGAGGTGGTTTGGCCTCTGGAAGTCCTAGTTGGTTTATTTTGATTTAACCCTTATGATCCCACAATCATGTTTGGAATATGGTGCGGGGCTGATTTCCTGAAAGAGAGATTTAGTTCAACCCAATTTATGGTGGGGTGGTACATAGAAGTCTCTAACTTGGTTTACTTTTTCATATGTTAACATGAGCTTTTTTTCTATTGTGATCTATGAGCACTTGTACTGGTTATTATGGTAACCTTATGGTTGATTTTTCATAGTTGCTATTTTGGTTATATGTTTGTTATATGTTGGTTATATGCATGGTTTGATGATGTGCTCTAGTTGTGGCTCTTGTTCATGATTTGATAAGTTTTTAAATGATTGATGAATGCATGGGATAACAAGTGTTACTGCAACTAGCTAGAGAGGGCATAAATCCTTCTTGGTAATCCTCAGATGAATTTTAGAAGGTTATGATTAGATATGCATTCATGACCTGTAACTTATATGTCTTTCATGTGCTTGACGAAATGTCTATCTTGCATTAGGCATGTCTAGGTTAAGATCTTGCTCAAGTTTTGATTGTTTTGTATCGTTATCATCATTGTCATGATTTTGGAAAGTTGCAGGGAGTTCTGGGTAGTGGCCTAGAGGCTAGCCTGAAAAAGTGGCATAGATCTCACGAACACATGCATTGAACTGAGGAATTTGGGTCATAACCGCATGCAAACAATTTTATGGGTGTGGTTGGAGCCTCATAACAGCGTGCATAGAGTGTCAAAGGTGTGGTTTGAGAGTGAACCTAGAGAAAAAGAGTTCCAACTCAGGGATTGATCGCCTAGGGTGGTTGGTAGGCTCGTGAGTGGTTAGTAGCCCTTGAGGGATGTCATTTTACCAATGTTGCAGTAAACTTTATTGGGATATTATATGTGAGGGGAAAACATCGGAAAAAATCGTAAAAATAGGGAAACAATCGTAACATACAAAAATATTCATTTTTTTTTTCAATTTTTTTAATATCTAAAGCATTTACAACATAGAATAAATACATTGACACATAAATATGATAAAAGAACTAATATATAAGATGTTTAATATCATTTCTAATGCTACATGACACATAACAATGAATAATGTCCGGAATAGTAAGTCTTGACTCATGACTCCCAACTCAGCCTCAAAATATCAACAAAAAATATAATAATGTATCTCATGAGTCATAATGTCATATACAATGAAATGATCCAAATAAATAAAGTCTAATACTACTAATTTCCTCTGCCCCTCTTGCGAGAAAATGCAATAGCTTTCCCTTTCCTTCTAGATGTAGATGCCGGTGGAGTTGGCAGTGGACTTTGCTGTGCTCTAGAAGCTGAAGAACTAGGAGCTATAGGAGGTAGACCACATCCTCTACTGGTGGCAGGGGTAGCCCGAGTAGGTGATTTCACCTCCTCCTCTTGTTTCTCTGCCTCCTCCTCCTCCTCCCCCCCCTCCACTACCTCCTGCTCTAACCAATCATCAGCAGACTCCATGAGAGGCTTCTTGGTCTCAACCCTCCATGCAGCAGTGGTGTCAATCCCATCCAATGAGATGGTCTCCATATTAGGTATCCTCTCAAATTGCCTCACCCACAATCGAAGACTGTAGTAGACGTAGATCATGTCATTAAGTCGTTGGGGCTCCAACCTGTACAAAGATCATGAAATAATAATTATAAAAAAATATTGTTTAATGAATTCAAAAAAATATTTGGAAATTTGCAATATTTTAAGTGTTAATCTGTTTCACTTCTTATTGTGTATTTTTTCAAATACACTTTAATTGTGCTTGCACCCTGAGGAGCTACATGTTTGGCTGAGGATTCGAATGGCAAGCTTTTGCAAAAAGGGTACCCTAGCACCATACATTCTCCACCATGCATATACAACAAAATTACAAATAAAATTTTAAATAAACATAAGAAAAAAATGAAATTTAAAAGTTGAAGCGAAGTATGAAGTTATGAACTTGAGGAGACAATGAAATTTGAAACAAACTAAAAAATACCTGACATTTTAGTCATCCTATCAGTCACAGCCATGTCAATGCCAAATGTGCCACCTGCCATTCTGTATGTCTCAATTTCTTTGGAGATCTCTATACGTTCTGTTGGAGATCACACCATCCTCTGAACACGGGTTAAGGATCCATCCATGATCTGAGCATCAAATATGAACCCACATGGGTAAGAAAATACGGGGTTCAGGTAGATCCCTGCAGCATGAATGGGATGATGGAGTGTGTTGTTCCATCATTCAACAATCACTTTCCATAGGAATTGCCTATGAAACCCCTCATCTCCCTTATCATCATAGTAAGCCCGAATGGATTCTTTCGCTCTGTTGATGGCCTCATACAAATAGCCCATTGTGGGCTTCTCACCATCAACTAATCGAAGAACCTTTACCAAAGGTTTAGTAATGGTGCACACCTCTTGCACTCCTGCCCAAAAGTCTTCTTGGTATGAAACTAGTCTGCATATGGCCTCTCCCTCTGGTTTGCGACTCATTGTCAAACCACGCCAGTCCTCTGAAAGAAACACTCTTCACATCTCACATAGAATTCAAGAGGGATTGAAGAGATATGAAACTGGTGGCAAACTGTGTAATGGCAGGGCGCACCAACTCTTTGTTGTTGGTGAATATTCTCATCAAGCTAAGCACAGATGTATGATTATATATAAATTTTGTAATTCTTTTTGATGACTCGACAATATCTTTAACAAAGGAAAATTTTCCTATGTCTTCCAATATCAAATCAATACAATGTGCAGCACAAGGTGTCCAAAATAAAGTAGGATGCCTCTTCATAAGCATCTTGCCAACAACAACATAATTTGCAGCTTTGTCTGTTATGACTTGGACAACATGTTCTGCACCCACCTCCAAAATAAACACATTCAGCAAATCACATAAAGTTTTTGCATCTTTGATATGAGAAGATTCATCAACAGATTTCATAAACATAGTCCCCTTGGGACAACTAACCAAGAAGTTTATAAGCGTTCTCCCCTTTTGGCCGGTCCAACCATCTGACATCATAGTGCATCCTGTTTGTGCCCATGATGCCCTAAACTCCAATATTTTGGTGCTTTCTACCTTTTCATTTTGAAGAATCTGGCCCCTAAAGTCATCATAAGAAGAGATTCTGTACCCTGGGCCAACAGTTGCAATAGCATCAACAACATGCTGGAAAAATGGATTATTCCTTGCAATGTTGAAAGGAATATCACTCCAAAGGAAAAATTTGGCCAACAACTTGTCAGTTTGTTCTTTCTCAGTTTTTTTAAGCATTGAAGTGATAGATGGTTGTGAACCAGGTGTGGTTCTAGGAACAAAAAATGATGAGTCAACTACCGGGTTGGTTGTAGATATTGATGTTGAAGTAGAACCAATGCCACTTTCTTGTTCACCTGAGCCTAACACAGTCTTTGTTAGTTGCTTCTTTATTTTTGCTTTGGCCTCTCTATTGTGCTCTAAATTTTCCAATGATCTCGTGGCTTTTCGGATGATTTCAAGATTTGTATTTGTGTAAGGCCCTACATCAAATCCAGGGATTTGTGCAAGTTGATACTTCAATTTGTAAACCCCCCCGACATATGTTGCCCACACAACTTGCAAGACAAGTTTATTTTATCAAACCTTCCATCAAGTTCACCAAATTCCCACAGAGGGTTCAATTTCCTTGGCATGTTTGTAACTTGGTTGAACTTTGGATTCTTGAGTTTTAAATTTGTAAGATGAAGTTTGACTTTGAACTTTGAACTTTGAAGTTGAATGCTGAACCTATGGCAAAATAAGGATTGCAATTTACAAGTTACAAATGTATAATTTAAAAAAACTAAAAATAATTACATACATGAGTAACATGACAAAACACAGGGAATATTTGACATTTTAAGTTTTTAACAAACAAAATGAAAAATCAAAGACGCCATCAAGATTTAAATCAATTCAAAAGTATGTGATAACCCATTGAATTCTTTTGATAAACAATGGGTTATCCAGATTCCAAATCCAACAAAAAACATAAAAAAAATCAAAACAAAGTTACAAAACACAAAATTTTGGTGCCCATACCGGTTTGATGGAGAAATTTTGTCTCCTCCTTACCTCTCAATCTGTTTTCTCCTCCAATCAGCTGATTCAGTGCCTAAACGACCAAACTTTCTTTGCTAGGGCACTCCAAAACCCTGTCGCTGTCGCTGTCTGTGCAAATGATTTTCCAAAAATCATGTTTTTGGTCTTATAAAAGCATTGTCTACATGGCCCGCGATAAATTCACATCGAATCGCAATTTTTTGGAAAAAAATCATGGTTATTTCAAAAAATCGCGATTTTTTCGTAAAAATTGCAGAAAAAAACCTTGTAATTATTGCGCGATTTTATCGTTGAAATCTGGAAATCACGATTTTCGCATCACTGCATTTTACTTTCGGTTTGTAGGCCCCACTTCCATAACGAGAACTTGGAGGTCAAGTCATATCATAGTGACACTCAACTCATGTCTACCTAGAGAGCTTGTCAAAGTGTGTAATATGGAAGGAGTAGTTATAACAATTGATGTCCATGACTCGCACTATCGGCCTTGAGAATCTCTCATCTAGTGGATCTCAAGGGTTATTATAAACACTAATTTTTCATCCATGGTTGGGGATTTATGGCTTTCGACTAAAATTTTCTTGAATCCCCTATAACCTTCTACAAATACCTAAAGAAACATGCTCTAATAAAATATGATGTATAAATTGTTGTGGATATTTCAGTCTATAATTCGCCACAATATATCTATTAAAATAAACAAACAATTGTACTATGAAGGGTTAATTCCTTTTACTTTCCAGAGTTATTATTATTATTTTGTTAGGTGTGCAATGGATAAAATGCTTAAAATAGAGAACAATAAAACACAATTACACATCAACCACAATGAGCACGAACCTATGCTTTAGAAACTCTAACGGGAGAAAACCTAGCTACAAGTTGAGGTTGCTTTGTTCTGTTTTGTCTAGAATGGAATGATGTAAGCATAAAGGAGAAGGCACTCCCTATGGAGATAGTTGAGACCTATGGCCTATGGGTTTCTATAAAATAAAAAACCCCTTTGTTTTGCTGCCCCAACTACTTTGTTTGTTTTACTATGGAACAAAATGAAAATAAATACACTGGCACCCCTTTTAATCGTAGTGGCCTGGTTACAACACACATTGATAGCCAACTAGGGGTTAAGTTTGACTTGTTCCACTCTTAACTGAAGTTACAACTTTGGTCTTTATAGGGTCTTCTTTATAGTTTTCATGTGGCTAGCCCCTTTTTCCGTGAGTAATGGAGTTAACATGACATACTCTAGAATCGAGGTGTCATTCACGATATGTCAACTTCTGGGAGACATAACATTTTCATCCGATCTCCAATTAATGCCTTTCTTGCACTGTTGGAAAGGTCTTTGAGTGTAAAATAGTGTTGTGAGGTGTGGTGCTTAAACACGAAAGTTTTACCCCAAAAAACATTATTTAAGGCCTTAAACTAGCCTCAAAAGGTTTTAGATCCAAATTTTTGAAATTAATTCTCGTCGATAAAACTACTCCTCTAAGTTGATTCCTTCAATTTTTCCTCTTTGCGAGCATGAAGGTGGATGACAAATTATATAGTGATCAAATCTAGAAAACTGATTGTGCATAAGCAATCCCCAAATTTTGTGCTTTAAAATAAGAATGTGATTTCCAAATGGACTAATACCTCTACCGAGCATGTCATATTATCCTTCAACCCACACTTTTTTTACAAGAATGGAACAACATCATAGGTTTGCTTCACATATAGATCCTTGGTCACATACATATAAAACAACTTTGCATGCTTTTGTCACCAATCCCTATAGAATAGGACTTGACCCACAAAGCTGTATATTTAGGTGAATATTCAAGGATCATGCTATGAATGTGCTTCATTTATTTGTATTTTTTCAGAGAAGGGAACATTCAGGATTATTTGTAGATATGTTCAGCTGTGAAAATCTGGTCAATAATTATAACCTTTCCTACAAGAGGAAAATTAAGGTGAATGCAAGCTTGGAGTTCAATCTAAAAGTTGACCATAACCTGCTGACATTGATAAGCAAGAGAAAGCTGCAAGTGCAAACCAAATGGGATTTTCAGGTATTGACTGATGTCACTAGGACTGATAAATTTCCACTGATAAGTTTCTCACTAACAACTTCCCAAGTTTCTTCTGAGAAATTTTCCAATTGTGAAAGAGTAACCTCCAGAGATTGCTAAGTCAATTCAAGGGTTATTATCGCATAATCTGCAGAGTGAACCTTGTTGAATAGAACACTGCTGGTGATTATATTCCAACAACACAACATGCGCACTATCTCTAGCCAATGCCCAAGTGAAAAGAAATGCTAGTGACCACGGATAAACTGAAACAACCCCAACCAGTCCAACTTGTTACGAGTGAAGTACAATTCAATTTTGTGATACTATATGAAGTCAGTTTTCATGGAAAATGCCTTCTGTCCAAAGTTTCACACCCATTCATGCTCCTCTCAGGAAATTACAAGACTATCAAGAATAAATCTGTCCTTAATAAAAACAAGTGTCCTCCTTGAATAGCCCATTTCTAAAAGACATGACCTTTCATATATGACAATCTATAGTGATGAATATTTTTTTACCGTTGTTATACTGATACTAGTGACATAATGATATGATTATTTTTTGATCAGGGTTATAAGTTTTTTTAATGCAATTTTTCTACTATGATAACTCCTCATCCACATTTAATATATCCCACTTTCGCATGCTATAACAACAATCAACATTCAATGAGGATGTTGCTCTTGATCTCAGCATTGTGTTCTTTCTATGGAGGGTCGGATGTCCATAAATTAAAACGATGTTGCATCACATAGCAACCAAGTGCAAGGAAGAAGACGATGTGCAGCAAAATTTATGATTTCTTCATATTGTTTCCATATTGTTTCCTTAGTTCCCCTAGTTGGCTTATTCAAAATATGGCACACTAAAATATGAAACCACCTACAAAAAATCCCCAAGCGGTAGATATCTGCTCTCCCAGTTTTACTATGTTTCCCTTTATTTTTTATTTTTTTTCAGGGAATAGTTAATAGTGCTTATAGAGACATACATCTTATCCACTTATCTGTGGCATCAAAATCACCCAAAACTTGCACCAGGCGTCATCCTTACATGGGGAGTTTTGAAACTGGGTCTCGGTGTTAATACAGGCCTGATTACCTTGCTGCGTGCTGCTAGACTCCCATGGGCCAACTCCTTTTAAACTTCCGGTTAAACTGCTAGGAACATTCACTAGAAATCCTTTTTAAGAATTTAGTCAAATTGTTATCATCTTGAAACAAAGTGTATCTTGTTTTAATGCTGCGTTTAAGATGAGTGCTTACTATGGGCAGCCAATTGATTTGAGGGTAACAGCTTGTTGGATGATGAGGTCGCTGGCTCTAACTAATACAACAATATATTTGAGCCAAGAGGCTTATTCTACAACCCAGTGTCAAGGGGATGTGTAAGTATGTCCGTCCTCAACTTGGAGTTGTCACGTGTCTCTCCTAAAAAAAAATCTCTATATAGAACAGCAATGTTGGCTATAATAAAAACGGAAAAAAAATTATGCTATGCATTTTTAATTAGTTGTCCATATGACCTAATATAATTTCAAAAAATATGTGAGTAAAATGTTTAAACGTTATATATTGTATGTTGTATAAAATAAAATATCCAATGTGAGTTATTAATAAAATATTTTAATATGAATTAATATTGATATATAATTAAAATATATTAATAAAAAAACATTTTAATGTGCATTGATAAAATGGCTCAATACACATATTATGTAATCTCTATGGTATTCAAAAATACAATTTAAACAATAAAAAAATACACGTTTTTTGCACTCTAAAATAAGTCTGCACATTATGAAATTTGATCCCTCTAGGCTCATGTTAGATCCGTGTTTCAGATGGATCTATGGTGTTCACTCTATATATCAGATTATTTAAAACTGTTTCCTTCTGAGAACTCACTTCACACATTATGGATATTGAGAACATCTTAACATGCCTAAAATTCAACTGGGAATCTTCAGAAAGTTGATATTTTAATGTCTGAGTTTGTAAATTATGATGATGTAGTTCCTAAGACAAACAAGAAAAATACCTGAAATTTTATTATGTTGGTTTTTGTCAGAAAAAGGGTACAAATAGCAGTGCAGTATTATTTGGCAACAGATTCCACTTTCTTGCTTAATGATTTGCTATCTTATACTCAAAATAATGTTCATGTGACTCCTCTTTGGCAGGCATGGTATGATGCTAGAGTCATCTCGATTGATAGGAAGCCCCATCAACCTTCCTGTGCTTGCAAGTTTTATGTGAAATTTTATCGTGCTTGTATAGAAGATGTGCTTGATATTGAGCACCGGCCACTAGTTGCAAGCAAGAAAACAAAACTTGGGATTAAGAAACTTAGTGTTTTGCAAGCACCATATCAGTTGAATGTGCAGCCCAATCTGACTGACAAAGTAGAGTTTTGGGGTGGAGATTCTTCATCACTACGTATGCCAGCACTTATTAATGAATCTATAAAATCACAGATTGCAAAACTCATTTCATCATCTCTTAAACAGGGAATTGTTGCTGAAATCAATTTAAGACTATTGAAGGAAAGTGATCTTCATCGCTATATGCATGGGGATGATACATTTTACATCAGTGACCAGGAGGACCATGATAACTTGTTTGGTCGAAAATTTCAAAGGAAAGATGGCAATTGTATTCTGATTGAGGAACAAGAAAGCATGACAGCTATGCAATCCAATAAACATTCAAGATATGTTGTCTTTTCTGCAGATAATTTGTGTACATCTCAGTTAAGTTTACAACCAGATGAGAATGGAGCTTCAGGGAAATTTTCTAGGAAGTCAAAGAGACCTAGAGAGTTTCAAGGTGGAAGTATTTGCTTGAGGAGATCTGAAAGACTTAAAAGAAAGAAGAATCTTGTATCTGAAGTACAAAAGAACAAACCAGTAAAGAAGCATTATGGAAGAGATCAAGGGTTTACTGGAAAGTCAAAAGAATTTAAGCAGCATCAGCGTAAAGATGATTTGACGATCAAATGCCCATCACATGCCTCAAGGAAGAACCGCAAAGATATTGGTTCCTCTGGGCAGTCCTGCCATTTACTAGCACAAGGCAAAGAAATCGAATATGCTCAGCGGAAACAAAAAATTGTAGTTCGGGGAAGATCTACATCAAAGAGATTGAGAGATCCCCACATTGAGACACTTGACTCAAGGAAGTCCAAGTGTTTATGTGAACACGGCAAACAATTTGAAAATGGACATAAAAGCCATATTGCCACTCAGGTAGAAGGAAATGAGCAAACAGAGAAGGAAAGCATGGGGAAACAGTTATTGACAGAGAAGGTGGAAGAGTCTGATGCTACAGAATGTAAGGGGATTGATGTGAATAGTGAGAAACCATGTCAAGAGATTAATACTACAGATATCAAGGAAATGAATACTATGAGTGAGACACAGGAAGTGACTGCAGGGATATTCGATATGAATGAATCTGGAGGAATAATAAACAATACAAACTCAGGGATTTCTACAAAATCAGATAACTCAAACAGTGAGATTGAAATTTCAAAATATCTGAAGGACAGAGTGAAGCATAGAGGGGACATTCCACATGCAGCAATGTTTCCATGTTCAAGGAAAGATGACAATAATCTCAATCTTAGTCCAGGGAGGAGTAATATTCATTTCGAGTCCATTTTAACAAGTAAAGGGGTATTTGCAATGAAAGGTTTAGTGGAGGATAATGTGAAAGAAAAGTTTCAACATTTCTCTGGAAGCACAGAAATTGAAATTGATAAACCATCGGCTCCTTTCCTGGCTAGTTGTTCAATGGTAGAGAAGAAAGTTGAGATCCATGATGATATGATATCTGACTTGAGGATCAAAGGCGATGGCTTGAATTTTAGTGGCACTATAGAAGAGGATAACTCAGTTCTTAAAAGTTTCTGGATGGAAATGGATCAGGCTTTCTATAAAGATGGAAATAATCTCAGTCTTAGCCCAGAGAAGACTAGTATTCACTGCAAGCCTATTTTAACAGATAATGTGGAGTACAGAGAGATAGGTTTAGTAGCGAATAACAGTAAAGAAAGGCTTCAATGCCCTTTTGCACACATAGCAAATGAAATTGATAAACCCTCAGTTCCTATCTTGGCTAGATGTCCGACGATAGAGAGGAAAGCTCAAGTCCATGGTGATTTGATATCTGATCTCAGGATCAATGAGGATTGCCTGAACTTTATTGGCATATTAGAAGAGGAAAACTCAGTCCTCAAGAATCTTTGGGAACAAATGGAGCATACTTCAGATGGGGATGAGAATAATTCTGATCTTAGTCCAGAGAGGAGTAATATTTGCTGTGGGCCTGTTTTAACAGCTAAAGTGGACTCCATAAAGAAAGATTTAGTGGAAAATAGCATAATAGACAGATTTCAACCTGAGTCTACAAGCACAATAGTTGAAATTGATGAATCCTTGGTTCCTATCTTGGGTAGATGTGTAATAGTAGAGAAGAAAATGGAGGTCCATGAAGATATGATATCTGATTTAAGGATCAATGAAGATAGCCTGAATTTCCATGCAATTATAAAAGAGGAAAACTCAGATTTGAAGGGCCTCTTGAAAGAAATGGAACAGATTTCACACGGGGATGAAAATAGTCGCAATATTAGTACAGAGGATACTGATATTAATTGTAAGCCTTGTCTGGTCCTTGAAGATCTGATATCTGATTCAAGGATCAAAGAAGATGGCCTGAATTCCCATGGCATTATGAAAGAGAAAAACTCAGATTTTAAGGCTCTTTCAAAAGAAATGTGGCAGATTTCACACGGGGATGAAAATAATCTCAATCTTAGTGCAGAGAGGACTAAAATTGCACATAAGCCTATTTCAGTCCATGAAGATCTCATATCTGATTTAAGGATTAATGCAGATGGCATGAATTTCCATGGCATTATAAAAGAGGAAAATTCAGATTCTGAGAATCTTTTGGAAGAAATGGAGCAGATGTCATGTGAGGATGAAAATAATCTCAATCGTAGTCCAGAGAGGACTGACATTGATAGTGAGCCTATTTTGGTCCATGAGGATCTGAAATTTGATTTAAAGATCAATAATGATCACAAGCCTAATTCGCTCCATGAGAATCTCATATCTGATTTAAGGATAAATGCATATGGCCTGAATTTCCATGGCATTGTAAAAGAGGAAAATTCAGATCCTGAGAATTGTTTGGAAAAAATGGAGCAGATGTCATGTGAGGATGAAAATGATCTCAGTCGTAGTCCAGCGAGGACTAATAGTGAGCCTATTTTGGTCCATGAGGGTCCGATATCTGATTTAAGGATCAATATTGCCCATAAACCTATTTCTGTCCATGAAGATCTCATATCTGTTTTAAGGATTAACGCAGATGGCCTGAATTTCCATGGCATTATAAAAGAGGAAAATTCAGATTCTAAGAATCTTTTGGAAGAAATGGAGCAAATGTCATGTGAGGATGAAAATACACTCAATCGTAGTCCAGAGAGGACTAATATTGATAGTGAGTGTATTTTGGTCTGTGAGAATCTGATATCTGATTTAAGGATCAATACAGATGACCTGAATTCCCGTGACATTATAAAAAAGGAAAATTCAGATTATGAGAGTCTTTGGAAAGAAATGGAGAATATGTCATATGGGGATGAAAGTAATTTCAATCTTAGTCCAGATAGCACCAATACTGATTGTAAGCCTATTTTTACAGCTAAAAGTGAGTCCACAAAGAAAAACTTAATGGACAATAACATCAAAAAAACATTTCGACAGGTCTCTGCAAGCATAGAATCTGAAAATGCTAAACCCTCAATTCCTATCTTGGCTAGATGGTCTACATTGGAGAAGAAAATTGAGGTCCATGAAGATATGATATTGGATTTAAGGATCAATGATGATGAATTGAATTTTGATAGCATTTCAAAAGAAGAAAACACAGACCTCAACAATCTTTGGAAAGAAATGGAGCAGATTTCACCTAGGCATCTACTTCTATCAGCAAGCATGGTATGTGATAAAACTACCATACTTATCTGCTTGGAAATATTCTTCCTTATTTTTACTTTGAATACACTGCTGGTAAGTCTACTGATTTTATAAGTGTACTTTAGAATATGAAGGAATGTGATATGCTTTATGTGGTCACAATTCATGAAATCTAATAGATGCAAAATGCTTCCCACCTCCCCTTCCCTTCCCCCAAACCGACAGAAGATAAGATCTTCATGCACGTAAGAATGGAATTTTTCAAACAGTGGTTGGAAGGATGTTCTTGAAATGGATAGGGGAAATTGATTTGTAACTTGCATGGTTGCTTGGATACAAGTGTACTTAAACTTGCATTATTTCAACTTTCTAGTTATCAATGAACTAAGGGGCAAAAGATCCCATGGGAGGTTTCTGTTGTAGCATAGTTAATTACTCTTTTCTAAGTGTCGGCAATTTTATGGGTGGTGATTAGTTTTGCCATTATCGAAGTTTATGATACATTTGTTCATATAGAAATTGAAATTTCAGCAATGCCAAGTGGCACTGAAAGTCTTGCAATGGCTTGAAAAAATGAAGAGATTGCCACATCTTTTTTTTCCCACATTTACTTCCATTTCAATGCAACTCTAAAAACTAGGGATTTCAACAAAGTAGGCTAGAATAAGATTTTCATCTACAGTGTTTCTTCAATGTATATATTATCCAATACATCCCATGTACACTAGCATTCTTTTCTATTTCCTTGAATCTTTCCATATTCATGATCTCATCTATGACCATTATATTTCATATGCGAGTGTGAAGAATAGGACATGAAGAATATTTAGCAAGACTTCTGGAAAGGAGAATATTTCTCTAGATAATGTTTGTTCCTCAGCATAGTAATAACTCGTAGAAACACACAATCATGGACAGTTACTGTTCAGCTCTGGACACGGTTCCAGACTAAAACTCCACTTATTATCCAATCTCCAACTACTCTTAGAAGTGGTTTACTGGGTGCAAGGATCCACAACCATATATATATATATATATATATATAGAGTACATTTCAAAATATGATTAATATGATTTCAATTAAAGAAATTAGCCTGGCAATAGGCAATGCAAGAGAGAAAAGACACCGTTAGGCTTCTAAATATCGAAATTACCACACATCTAATATTCAGTAGTCTCCTTCCAGGTTATGTTGTGAGTGGCATGTGATTGCAAGGCACATCTTGGAGAAGACACTATGATTGCATACGATAGTTTTGAGAAATTTAAGGCATCCTGTCTTTTGAAGGGAAAAAAAAGGTCTGTAACTTTTGTTTGATTCCAGTTTTACTTGTAATTATTCGGTGTTTTAAGCATTTTCCTTGCTTTCGTTTTCCCTACTTCTCAGTGGTTTCAGATAGGCGCCATCTTGCAAACATCAAAATAAAGTAGTAAAGCCTGGAAACCATGTGTATTCAGTTAAGAATGTGCTTCCAGCTTGTGAAACGTCTTTGCATTTTGGACACTAGAAGCTCAACAGTTTCTGCCCTTTTTGGAGACCACTAAGGATATTTGTCTATGGTCTCGGCAGGCTATTGGATGTATATTCTATGATTAACAAAAGCATTTAGAAAATAAGGGGAAATAAAGAGGTTTTCCAGTTTGTCAAAAATATTTTCAGTGTATTATTGAGCAACTGCCTATGGTATGAGCTGTGTGAAGGAATGGGTGTTACCCACCAAAAAGTGAAAGACCAATAAAACAAAATTCTCGTCCTTATACAGCCAGCCAACCAGCATACCTATTGATTATTACATGCCATGATGCCAAGGTTAGTCATCTATTGGCAGGTAAATCAACCATTTTGTAATCATCTGCTGTCAATTGATGTTTTGTGCATACTAATAAGAACCAAGGGATAATCTGGGTGATTGACTGATCTTGATTGTATTCTTGTTCCCTTACTTCACCTAGGAGGTTATCCTTTGACTCTAATCCAGTGGGACCTCCTTTGAGACCTTAGGGTTTTAGGAAGGACACTATTGGGGATGCTTTGATTGAAGTAGGAAGGACACCACTAGGGACACTTTCCATCTTTCCCATTATTCCATTTCCATTATTTGGGCTGGTGGTCATTGGTCATGGGGATTGGCACCCTCTCATCCTCATTCTTGATTATGGACAATAAAACTTTACCTTGAAGGTTGATGTAGCGAAAATAGAATTAAAAGCATAAGAAAGCCATAATGAAATAAAAAGATAAAATGTAAAAAATAGTTCGGACATTTGATTAGCACGTGTCCAAAAGTGTAATATTCTAGATGGGGAAATTACGGGTATTTTCCTGAAATGCCTCTTGAACAACATCTTCACAACCAAATTCTCATAAATTTAACAGAACATTGCCATGTAAACTAAAGCAATTAGTATGCAGCAAACAAGTACATGATAAACTGGAAAGCAATCTTAGCTTTATTGTTATAAGAAACAGGGTTACATGTAGATAAACTGAGAATAGATGAAACTAAAAACTGGCCTCCAAGATAATCTATTGCACTGCACTGGTCCTCCAAACTTACATGAACTGCACTACAAAGCTCTCTTGTGAATTTTGGATGAATTCACCTACGGGAGATGGGTACTCACCCAATCCGACTAAGTCACGCAAGGGTTTCTGTCCCAGGGCTACAAATGAAATAGAGAACCGGGTTCCCAAACCTCTCACACAAAAAGAAATATCAAGTCCAAGATATCCTCTAATGGCCTCCTCTTTTATAGATCTGATGGACCCCTCTAGAAGCTCCTATTTTATTATTATTTTAATCATTGAGCACATTTCCCTCTTTTTATTTTAATTAAAAATATATTTTTAATGTGGGGAAATGATTAATTGGCCACCATACCTCTTCATGCCATTAAAAATCACTTCTAAATATCCCATCCTGTAGATTTTCTTATTTCGGTTCCAACGAGCTATTACAATAAGGTGTTATGTCAAGTATTCCTCTTAGAATGCCACCTTAAGCGTAATTAATTGAGTGAGGCACAATAATGACCCATGTGAAATTTTTATCTATTGCAACAACTAGAAATTATTCTCCTAACTAAAATTTTAATTATGCAGTGTATTTGCTCCTGTAAACAATGAATAAAATCACAACTGCAATTTTCACCATAAGAATATTGTGAAAAATAAAATATTGAAAATTGAGAAATTCTAGCACACACACAAGAATTTTGACACAATTATTTTTGGACAATTGTGTCCCGAAAAAAACCAATGCGGAAAAACAGATGCAATAGATGAGGGTTTTATTATTATTCTTCAGCAACAAATCTAAGTACAATAATTAGATGCCCAACTGACAATCTAATCTGAGGAAAATAATGGAAAAATTATTGTGAGAATTTTCTCTCACCCCACAACTAATTCCTGACACTGAAATTATATCCCTAGCCTTTGCGTTGAGCCTCCTACGTCACCTTTTGCATAGAGCTTACTTTGGCCTTTTGAGAATTTTGGCCTTCCTTTCTTTGCCTCTTTCGAGGACTCTAAACCTTCTTCTTGGAACGCTGTTGCCCTCCTCTTCCATCTGCTTCTCACCCTTTGGCTCTATCTTCTCTAATGAGTTACTGCTACTGGGAAAATCTAGCTGCTTGGGCAACTAAGAATCTACATTGGTGTGTTCTCCATCACCTCATCGACCTCCTCTTATAATCCACTATTGGAGCACCAACAACCAAAATTAAAACATAACATAGGATCATTTCTGGATCGATCCATGTGAGCTTCTAGATGATTCTCACCTTATCTCAATTAATACTGATTAATTAACCATATTCCCTAAAGTTTAGACTTAGGAAATATTTAAAAAACGGTTATTAATCTAATTATGACACTTCTAGGCTGAATTTCCAAAAACGATTTTTGGGTTTTGGAGATCTCATGTAATCTAGCCCCTCCACCAAATTTCTTGGCTAGAACACATTTGATGCTACAAAAACGAATATTCACTCTTAGCGAGGAATGTGTTTTAGTGCTACACATCCTGCCACAAGACTCTGTCTCTGCATCATCTTTTGTCACGCTGCTGATGTCTAGTTGTTGTTGCCTATAAACTGCTGCGCAACTCTGATATATGTTGCTGTTGAACCCTGGTGTACTGCTACCAACACTGCATCTGTACTGCAACTCCCTCTCATTTGTTGTTGTTGCAATTGAGAATCATCCAAAGTAACCTATCCCTGCTACTCAAACAAGTTCTCCACCATACCCATCTGTCCTTTGAAATAGACAAACTTAGCTCTCCCTAGAGATTTCTCGAGTATATCTGCAACCTGCTATTCTGTGGGAACATATTGTAGTTGGACTGCTCAATGTTGTACACAATCTCTGATGAAATGACACTGAATATCGATGTGCTTTGACCTGTCATGAAACACTGGAATCTCAGAGAGATTTATGTAGAGTGAACACTGGAATCTCAGAGAGCTTTATGCAACTTTGATTATCACACTAGACACTGGTCGCCTCCATCCTTTGCCTGAACAAGCTTACTACAGCTTCCAAAGACATATAGCTTCACAGATAGTTGTGTTCGCTGCAATATCCTCTGCTTTTGTAGTGCTTAGTGCCACTGACTTATGCTTCTGCTACACCAAGAAACCATCCCTGATCCAACACTAAAGCAATACTGGGAGGTACTTTTCCTATCCACTGAGCTACCTGCCCAATCTACATTTGTGTACCCACAAAGTCTGACGTTCTAATGTCTCAAATATGATATTTTGCTAAATTTGTAAAAATTGAACTCAACCTAAATTTCAACACTAAATTATCATTCATTCAACAGAAGATTGCAATGTAAAATACAACAAATAGAGCACTGCGATCTAATGACACAATGAACAGGGAATTTCTCAGCTTTTATTTTAATGGATGAACTGGGGTTACATGCATATACAACCAAAAAGGCTGAGATGAACGTTGGCCTCGTGGATAATATGTTGCATTGCATCGGCCTCCCAAACTGAACTAAACTGTCATTTCTAATCTATCCTGTGAATTCAGGATGAATTCACTAAGGGGAGATCGGTGCTTGCCCAATCTCACTAAATCACTTGAGTGTTTCCGTCTTGGGCTTACCAAGGAAGTAGAGAACCAAGTTCCCAACCTCTCATACAAGAAGAAATATCAAATTCAAGATGTCCTCCAATGGTCTTCTCCTCCTCTTTTATAGATCTGATGGACCCCTATAGAACCTCCTATTTTATTATTATTTTAATCATGGAGCACTTTTCCCTCTTATTTAAATTAAAATATTATTTTTAATGCAGGAAAAGGGTAAATTGGTCACCATGTCTCCTCGGGTCACTGAAACGCACATCCAACCACATCCCATATTGTAGATTTTCTCGCTCCTGTTCCAATGAGCTATTACAGTAAGGTGTTTTGTAAAGTATTCCTCTTGGAATGCCGCCTTAAGCGTGATTAATTGAGTCAGGCCCAATAATAACTCTTTTTTTTGAAAGTTTTTGGAATGCACCGGAACAAAAGGTAAATTGTGTGGATGATGAAATATCCCAAGCAAATGCCATCGAACCTCATTGAAACTCCTCAAAACCCTTCCAAAAGCCCCTAGGCCTACTAATGACACCAACCTACACTTGAGACCTATGTGCCTCCAACTCTGAAAGAACATCATAACCATGTCATAAGGAACACCACAAAAATGAACATTACAATTTTGCTCGCCCCAAGATTGCTTGCCCTCAAGCAATCTAAACTTGTGGACCAATCTGGTGGCCCAATGCTCGGATCCCATACGAACCACTGGGTGACGCTCTTCCTCTGTGTCAATGCACCATGAACGGACCCCTCAATGCAAGGATCCCAGACCAATATCTGACTGAACTTGTCATCAACAAATCCTCTTAGATCCTAATGCCACCAAGAACAAGTATCAAGAGTCCATTGCTCTTGTTGTGCTATAACTACAATCATGAGTGCAGCTCCATCCACCGTATACCAACTCATCACCTCTCTCCAATCCAACCCTTGGCATAGCCCAAGGTCAACCTCACCATGGTGATGTTGTGCTGAGATATTGATGAGTGGCCAACCTACATCTTGCTTCCAACTTAAGCATGCAGTATCCGTCACCTCTAAGGGCTCCTATAGTACAATGATTTTAACTAAACATGATACTCCATCAATAGGGTACCAACTCATGATCTCTCGCCAATCCAATGCATGAACACCTGTGTAAGGTACAAGTCAACTGCGCTGATATGGGTCCCTGCTCAAATCAGAATGCCCTACCTGGTCAATCAACAAGATCTGTTTGAGGAAACCTGCTCCTCTCTCTATAGTACGCAAAAGTGGACAAAATGTGCTGCAAGCCCTATCTATATACGCCTGGAGAGGGCTGCGACTTGGAAACACTGCAGCTCTACTGGCTGCCACTACGTCTATCTGCACCTCATCAATGGTTATGCCCAAAGATGGATGCACCACCATATCCAACAAAGCCTCTCTCATCTGTTTGGAAGCTCCACGCTTCTTTGTTCTACTCGTCACCTGCAAAACTGTCCTGTTAGGTCCCAAGGCCTCTTGATGACCAATATCTGCAAATAATACTTCCCTGGAAGTCGCCTACACATCTGCTTGCTCCTCTCCTATGTTTGGCCCCAACACTGCTTGCTCCTCCATCATGTGCTTAACATGAGCCATTGGTTGACTCTCCAAAAATCGCCCATCGTGCACATTGTGTGTATCATTTGACTCGTGCTCCTCTATGTGCTCTCTTTGCTGAAACATCACTGACTCATCTGCTCCCTGATCTCCTTCTCTCATTGGAACACTCGGCTGCTCGTCATACTCCTCTACCACACATGGATGCATATTTGAGCTACTGTCATAACCTCCACATGATTGCTCGTGCTCCTTAGAGGCATCCACATAAGAACCTATGGGCTCAACTAGAAAGTCAGTAGGACCTCCTCTTGATGTATCTCTGCCATATCCTCAATGTCACTCAAGCATGAGTGGTTAGGTCCCCAAGGTTCTTTTCAAACAAAGCAAAGTCCCTTCCTCCTCAGCTCATTATTTCCGCATGATCCCCTAAACCTGAGCAACTCCGCTTTGGTCAACTGTCTCTTAAACAACCCAATGTTCTGCTCAACTAACCTTTCGGCTAGCTCATAAGCAGCAGGTGAAATCGATTGTTCCTTCCTCCAAATGGCCAATAACTCAGATTGCATCTTCTTGCAAATGGCATCACGGTCTCCCATAACTAAAGACAAAATGGACATGTCTGTTTTGACTGTGTAAGGATGATGTTTCTTAATGCTAAAGAAGCATTGGAGCATCTGATGGATCAAGTCATCACACCCCATTCAAACATGATATCATATGTTCTAACTATGGGCATGATTTGCAAAACCTCAAGCTTCTTTCCAAAGGTAGAACTTGCATTGTTGTACAAGTTCTGGAAAGTCTCTACTATCAACTTGAAAACTTTCCTCATAACATCATCATTTAGAGGAGGTATAGGTGCGGTCAGTCTATGTTACTGAGATAAGATGCAACTAGAAGTCTAACCCCTTCACAAGGTTCCTCCAAGAACTTGGGTTGTATGAGAGCAAACATAGTTAGTCATAGAACCCAAATGAGTTTCTTCCTTTCTAACTGGTTCACTTCGGAAAGGAGTGCATCTAGTTCCTCTAGTTTGAAAAAGACTTTCCATGTGAGCATGATGTGCTTGAAATCTTTCCCAAGTGCAATTATTTTGTGCCTTATTTCTTGCTTCTTTCGCACATCTTTAGGTTGTTCTCTTTGAAGAATGGCATAAACCCCCTTTGAGAAGGGTCTGTTGTTTGTTGCTGCTAGGTTATTAAGGAAGTTTATGAATGTCTTATCTTTTTTTTTTTTAATAACTGAAGAGGGACAAGGACATCAAGTTCATTCGTACAAGAATTTGACAACATCATGATTCGTGACAATGGTACACATTAATAGTAGTATGACTTGACCACTCATATACCACTGGTCTTATCCCTTATGTCATAGGGTTCGCCGAATTTGAACATTGAGGTTTGAAATTTGGCGAATCCAAAAAAAAATTCAAATTCATTTAGGTTCGGCGAACTTGATAGTCGAACCTCAAATTCGAACCTCAACGAATTCGAACCTGAATGTGAACCTAAAGCCGATTTTATATTTTATATTTTTAAATTTGTCGTTCGAGGTTGAGTTCGAGTTGTTTTTGTCAGTGGTTTTAAGGTTTGTGAGAAAAACCATATCAGCATATGGTTTTCTCTTGTTTTGCTTACCGCCACTTAGTTTCCCGTGGTGGCCACTGGTTTGGTTTTATTTACCATAGTTGTTGATAGATTTTCACAAGGCAACTTCAGTTTAAGTGTACTTGCTCTATTGTGCACATTGTTACCATTCCCTGTTGTATTGTCTACAATTTCCTGAATTCAATTTCTAGATGCTGCTTGTCCTCTTCACCCCAGAGTGTGAAGTGAATAATGGCCATGATTTGTGGTTGGTGGGTGCTCACTTCTACTCATATACCTTTATTGATTGATTTTTATTTTCTATTATTTTATGTCACACACACACACACACATATATATGCATATTGAAAAATATGTATAGTCTAACTTAATGCCAAACCTTAACTTAATCGTTGTCGAACTCGAATTCGAACTCGAACCCAAAACGTGTGACACAACTTACCCCTAGCAGCTAAGTTGTTGTTACACAAGATTTGCATTCCTTATACAAACAATATATAGCAGAAACACGAGTCTTCAAGCTCAAAATTTTGTCATACAACAACACTCAGTGACAATAACTCTTCTGGTCACAAATCAAATGAGAATCTTGAAACCCTAGCTCTAACAAGTTCAACCATTGTTAAGTTATGGTATGTTCTATGCTTATAACAATTTACTTCTTTTTCTTATTATATTCCACAGATTAACAATCACATGTATATAAAGTAAAGTGCAGATAGAACATTAAACGATCGACAGAAAATAAGCCAAGACAAGAGACACAAGATGTGGCGGCTAGCCAGGGACAAACCCCACAATGTGTGGGGAAACCCTTTGATCAAATTTTCTTTTATCTTCAATAATTCAGTAGAGAGAAATAGTACAATAAATCTGATTCATAGTAGCAAACCCTAGATCAGCAACATCAGCATTAGCGACTTCATTATCAAACTAGGGCAGACGATATCTCACAAACCGACCGTCGGATTGACTTATTCCACCACCAAAATTTGCGGCTTCCAGAAGAGGTTCAGATGAACCTACAACGTTGTTCAGATGAGGAGATCTTCTAGGCCATGTAGGTCAATCTTTACTTCTGCAGTTGTAGCTTCAGTTTCAAGCAGTTTCTGGCTTCAAACTAGGGCAGTCGATATCTTGCAAACCGTTTGTCGGATTGACTTCATTCCACCACCAAAAGTTGCGGCTTTCTGAGGAGGTTCAGATGAACCTATAGCGCAGTTCAGATGAGGAGATCTTCTAGGCCACGCAGGTCAATCTTTACTTCTGCAGTTGCAGCGTCAGTTTCAACAATTCTGGCTTCAAACTAGGGCAGTTGATATCTTGCAAACCGTTCATCGGATTGACTTCATTCCACCACCAAAAGTTGCGGCTTTTAGAGGAGGTTCAGATGAACCTACAACGCAGTTCATATGAGGAGATCTTCTAGGCCACGCAGGTCAATCTTTGGATCTGCAATTGCTGCTTCAGGTTCAATAGCTTCCGGCTTCATGTGTGTGAGAGAGCGACCCATTTCTGCGCAATAGAGAAGAGACTCATTTCTGCGCAGCAGAGAGAGAGAAATGTGATGAGAAGAGTGAGTGCAAATGATGAAAAGTCCTCTTATATTTATACACAACGTTGGCGATTGAATAAATACGACTGTTGGGCTTCTAAGCCTACATGAGTTGTAGGTCGGCTTGATAATAATTGCATAATCAAAATAAATTCATATCTCCATGAATACTTATCGGAATCAGATGATATTTATATCAATCCTACACCTCTTGACGAGAGGAATCTAATAAAAATATTATCAGCCATGAATAAGATGAGCCACATGAAGTTTTGCCCTGGTTGCCAATTTTAACACTCCCTCTCAACCAGGGAGAACTTCATCTACAATTTATCTATTGGTCGTTACTATTCATCCATCAAATGCATTGCCCTGTATAGACTGAACCTTGCCCTGCTCTGCTCTATTCTACCTATTTTGCTTTGTCTTGTTCTGCCTTGTAGTGATCGGTACTGTTTTGCTCTATTCTGCTCCGCTCTTGCATTGTTCTGTTCTGCTCTGCTTTTGTCCGAATTATGAAGAAGAAGAAATGATTGAGGATGTATCATACTAACTGAAAGTTAGTCTCAGAATATCTACCACTGGTCCAAGACCAGTCTCAACCAACCCGAAGTTAGCGTCATAGTGAGTACAACTCCACTGGTCCTGGACCAGTATCATCCTCCACTGACTCAAAGTCAGTCTCAGAGTGCGTACCACTGGTCCCAGACCAGTCTCAACTGACCCGAAGTCAGCGTCATAGTAAGTACCACTCCTACCACTGGTCCTAGACCAGTACCACAGTCTCAGAGAGTGTACCACTGGTCCCAGACCAGTCTCAATCGACTCGAAATCAGTGTCATAGTATGTATCACTCTCACTGGTCCCAGACCAGTCCTGCACTGACACGAAGTCAGTCTTGGAGTATGTACCACTGGTCCCAGACCAGTCTCAACCGACCCGAAGTCAGCGTCATAGTATGTATCACTCTCACTGGTCCTAGACCAGTCCTGCACTGACACGAAGTCAGTCTCGGAGTATGTACCACTAGTCCCAGACCAGTGTCAACCGACCTGAAGTCAGCGTCATATTATGGTACAACTCCTACCACTGGTCCCAGACCAGTATCATTGATCCCAGATTAATGGAGGTCATCCTAGCGTAGGGAGTACGGTAGATACAACGATGCGTCCATTGGTACTACTATGGTCCCTAACTTCA
>APFE030342530.1:552553-563115 GCA_000404065.3 Pinus taeda
ATTGCGGAATTGAAACGCTAATCTATGAAAGTAGAAAATGTCTACTCTACTTTTGCGGAAATGAAATTGCAGAATGGAAATGAAATAAACTACTTAGCAGAAGGTTATAGGAGAAAATAGAAGAAAAACAACAATCACCAATACTCTGATGCTTCCCCAACAACAGCGCCAAAAAGAGTGGTGAGCTCTAGTATTGCAGCAATAATGCTGCAACTCCTGGGACTCCCTTCTTTACTTTTATCAACCCGGTAGTTCGTAACAAACTTGGAAGCGACGGTGCTGTATGCACAAGTACTAGATCTTGCCGCAGCTGTCACTTGGTCAGCTGGCACAAGTCCGCTAGGGGCTCAAGCCAAATTCTATGAGCTTTGAGAAGAAGCTTGTTAACTGATAGATGGAAGCTAATCTCGAAGGAAGCTAATCTGCTTGTGAAAAGAAACTGAGAAACTGAAGGAAAGCGCAAACCCTAGTTCTACCAGCGAGTCCTACTGATGCAAAGAAGAGAATGCAAGCTACTGAAAGAGATGCCATTACTTCTGTGAAGGTAAAATACATGTGTCTAGACTACCTCTATCTGAAGAAAACATCTTTTTGTATTTTTGAATAAGTCGTCAGTTTTATCATGCATAGGCTTTCACTGTTCTTGACTATGCAGAGGTGGATCAATGAGGAGAAATGCTTGGAAGAGGTCGGGAAGGTTCAGAGAGGGCCTAAGGAGTCCCTAACACCCTTCCAGAGAGTTTCACAAAGTTTGGCTATGAAGAAACCTCATTTGTGAGCTTCTACAGGAAGTCTGCAGGGGTTTTACAAGATGTTCAGGAATTTCTACAGGATGTTTAGAAATGGGATTTTGGAGGATGGATGAGTGAGGAAAGATGAAGGAATGGGTATGGAGGTAGGATAGGGGTCTAAAGTGGCCCAGGGACTGGTGGATGGAGTTGGGAGAAGGTGTAGATGGCTGAATTGGCTCAAAGAAGGCTGAAATAATGGTTGCACAAAAAGGTAGGGTTATGTGGGCAAGATGACAAACGTGAGACGAGAAACCCAGTTAGGAGATGGAACAGATGGTTCTGATGAAGTTTGGGTGGATGAAGAAGTGGTAGAGACGCTATGCACCGTGTACTTTCAACTGAACCAATAAAGATTTGCAAGTAATCAAAGTCCTAGTTATACCAGCCTAATCTGATCTAGCTAACAGTAAAGTGAATGAACAACAGCTTTTTTTGCAAGGGAACCATATATATCAACTATGCAATGAAACATTTCAAAGATCTGAACATGTAACCAACTTCTGCAAATGAAAACCGTACACTAATGATTGCATGGCAAAGCAAAAATAGTGTTTTTGTTTGGGACAGCAAAGTTACTTTGATCCCAGCCCCTAATCCTATGAGGGAGAGGTGAAACCAAAGGTGCTTGTTGGCCTTTTTCTGGAGCTTTTTCCTTGTTGATATCCTACCAACCTAATCTAAACATCAGAAGCATTTCTAACCATAAACAGTGACCTAGTTAATCAACACAATTTAATCTGCCTAACAAAAATAAGTTTGCAAATGCATAACAGAGAAACAACGATGCATAAAGGAAAAATAACAATACATAAAGGAGGTCTTGGCTCTCAGGTTGGGTCCAACCCTAAGAGCTACGGCTCCTATAAAGAACTTAGAGCTGATACAAAATAGGACTCTGCTTGTCATTATCAAAAAATAGTCATCTTAACCGAAAGTTATGCCACAATGGCTACAAGAAAACGAGTTGAAAGTGACAGCACTATAGTGCAAAAAATGCAATGGTTTCCAAAAGTAAACAATGAAGGCTGAGGCCTTCTTATTTATAGATCACGAGGGGCCTAGCAGGCCTCCTAAATTCAAGGGACTCGGCTGTCCCAACTGCTAGTAGACAGTCCCTTTTCTAAAATCTGCTTGGCTGCCTTCAAGATCCGTTTTGGTGACCTGTGAGCTCGGAGTTGAGGGTGGAGATCCCGAGGAAGGGCTATTTAATGTCAGAGACAACCCTCCTACGAATCCTCACCTCAAGCTTGGCTGTCATATAGCCCATGATTGCTTGGTTTTGCTCCAACATTTGTCCAAAAAACTTGAAATAACCACGTATTAGCCTTCTAGGTAGAGTGACCACCTTTATTCGTTCAAATGACATAAACATACTAAAAAAATGCATTGTCTATGAAAAATGGAGGATTGAACAAGGATTGAACAAGGACAATTAGGCAAAATGAGCCCAATAAGTTACCCAATTTGGGGCTCATCAGCAGGTCAATCTTTACTTCTGCAGTTGTAGCTTCAGTTTCAGCAGTTTCTGGCTTCAAACTAGGGCAGCCGATATCTTGCAAACCGTTTGTCGGATTGACTTCATTCCACCACCAGAAGTTGCAGCTTTTAGAGGAGGTTCATATGAACCTATAGTGTAGTTCAGATGAGGAGATCTTCTAGGCCACGCAGGTCAATCTTTACTTTTGCAGTTGCAGCTTTAGTTTCAGCAGTTTCTGGCTTCAAACTAGGGCAGTCGATATCTTGCAAACCATTCATCGGATTGACTTTATTCCACCACCAAAAGTTGCGGCTTTCAGAGGAGGTTCAGATGAACCTACAACGCAGTTCATTCTAGGCCACGCAGGTCAATGTTTGGATCTGCAGTTGCAACTTTAGGTTCAACAGCTTCCAGCTTCACATGTGAGAGAGAGAGACCCATTTCTGCACAGTAGAGAAGAGACTCATTTCTACGCAAGAGAGAGAGAGAGATGCAATGAGAAGAGTGAGTGCAAATGAGGAAAAGTCCTCTTATATTTATACACAATTTTGGTGATTGAATAGATACGACTGTTGGGCTTCTGAGCCTACATGAGTTGTAGGTCGGCTTGATAATAAGTCCATAATCAAAATAAATTCATATCTCCATGAATACTTATTGGAATCGGATGATCTTTATATCAATCCTACACCTCTCGACTAGAGGAATCTAATAAAAATATTATCAGCCATGAATAAGATGAGCCACATGAAGTTTTGCCCTGGTTGCCAATTTTAACAAACATACATTAAGACACTTCATACTTGGACATACCAATGAAACCTCTTACAACAACAACAATTAAATACCTCTGACCTCAAGGACTTAATCACAAACTTCATCTTAGTGAATCGGCCACTCGCAACAAGATATTGAATTCCAACAACAAAAATAACTTCAGAGAGAGCACAATGTAATGAACCTAGAACTTTTTACAACCTGGGTAATGTAGGATGACCAGAACTACAACAAGCAATCAATTCGTCCCCATTTCAACAAAAAACTTGTTCTTTGAAACAGTGATAGTTAGCAGCATATAATCAAGCGATTTGTATGCCAATAATACAAGTTAAGACTTGGAAATATATTCTGCAACAATTAATTGTCTTGTCGAAAGCACGAGACACAAGACAGGCAGCCTCTGTAACTGCCACAATCCTCTGATTGCACACTGACTATACACTATTTATGCAAAGTGCACACTGGAATCTCAGAGAGCTTTATGCAAAGTGAACACTGGAATCTCAGAGAGTTTTATGCAGAGTGACCTGTGCGAGATAATTAGGTCGACGCTGAAAATAGTTGGCCTTTTTTTTTCAAGAATTCGACCCTTGGCTTGGCTACATGATATAAATCACGGTCCAACAAAATACAATGAAACTCTGCCCTGAAAAGAAAAAAAATAGACATGACTCATGTCAATTAGTAATCGACTTCCCAATAATAATTTGGACAAGTGCTAGCAATTAACTCCGCTTCCAGCAAAGTAAGTTCGACCCTTTAATTTTAATATGACAACTATTGATTATTTTCACGGCCTTCATAGCATTGGCCCTCACTAAAAGAAATTGGCCCTCACTAATGTTTCGATCAAGCCGCATATATATATATATATATATATATATATATATATATATTATATAATATATATTATATATCTGTGTGTGTGTATGTATATGTATATATATTTGTCTTTAAAATAATCTGCCCTAAATGGAATTATTCGCACTTCCAAGTGGCTTAGCCAATATGATTATTAAGTGGGCAACAAAATCCAAGAGAATTTGTCTAATATTTTGCAAAAGACATTTTTGTAGAATGGCTAATGCTTTGGACAAAATTTCTGCGAAAAATAATGGCTTTGGCACATTCAAAATAGACCTTTGACAATTTGGGATTAAAACACTCAGGTTCGCAGGATGCACAACTCTGATAACACTGTGATGTCTCAAACGAGATATTTTGCTAAATTTGTAGAAATCAAACTCAACCCAAATTTCACAATTAAATTATCATTCGTTCAACAGAAGATTGCCATGTAAAATAAAACAAACAGAGCACTGCAATCTAATGACAAAATGAACAGGAAAATTCTCAGTTTTTATTATAATGGATGAATTGGGATTACATGCATGTAAAACTAAAATAGCTGAGATAAATGCTGGCCTCCAAGATAATCTGTTGCACTGCGCCAGCGTCCCAAACTGAGCTAAACTACCACTGCTAAGCTCTCCTATGATTTCTGGATGAATTCACCAAGGGGAGATGGGTGCTTGGCCAATTTCTCTAAATCACCTGAGGGTTTCCGTCTAGGGGCTACCAAGGAAGTAGAGAACCGAGTTCCCAAACTCATACAAGAAGAAATATCAGATCCAATATGTCCTCCAACGGTCTTCTCCTCCTCTTTTATGGATCTAATGGACCCCTCTAGAACCTCTTATTCTATTATTATTTTAATCATGGAGCACTTTTCCTTCATTTATTTCAATTAAAATATTCTTTTTAATGCGGGAAAAGGGTAAATTGACCGTCATGTCTCCTCGGGCACTGAAACTTACATCTAACAATCCCATCTTAGAGATTTTCTCGGTTCGGTTCCAATGAGCTATTACACTAAGGTGTTTTGTCAAGTATTCCTCTTGAAATGCCACCTTAAGTGTAATTAATTTAGGCCCAATAATAACTCTGTTTTTTGAAAGTTGTCAAAATGCACCAAAACGAAAGGAAAATTGTGCAGATGATTAAATATACCAAGCAAATGTTACTAGACCTCATAGAAACTCTTCAAAACCCCTCCAAAAGCCCTTGGGCCTGTTGATGACACCAACCTGCACCTGTGACCTATGTGCCCCCAACTCTGAAAGTCCATCCTAACCATGTCATAAGGAACATTACAGATGTCATCCCCTCGAGTATATCTCAAACCATACTCGACTGTGTCGTGAACATGCCTCAGAATATGCCTCGTTGCTGCCCAATGTACCCTCTTCGACTCTACCATGAACTGACTTAGGGATCGTGAAGCAAATATTTGGCCTAGCGTTGACCGAATAAATGAGAGACCCAATAAGCTGTCTATACAAGGTGGGGTCGACATCCTTGTCATTTGATGCATCTATCTTCTTTCAGTTGGTGATCATGGGTGTCAATATGGGTCTAAAATCTTGCATTTTGAACCTCTTCAGAATATTTATAGCGTATTTTCCTTGCCCAAGGAAGATTTCCACATCCTTTTGCCACACTTCCAATCCTAGGAAATAGTGCATGAACCCCAAATCCTTCATGTCAAACTCTGTTGTCAGGTTTCTCTTCCAATCCTTTATGAGCTCCGACGAACCAGTCAAAAGGAGATCATCCACTTACAAAACTAGAATGAGTGACTCACTCTCTATCATCAAATAGGTTGGGATCTGCGTCACTCTTGATAAATCCCATCTGCTGCAATTGTCTACCAATCCTACCATACCATGCCTTAGGAGCCTACCTGAGTTCGTATAAATATTTCTTCAATCTGCACATATGAGTTCACCTTTGATGAGTCTCAAAGCCCTTTGGCTATTCCATGTACTCTTCTTCCTCTATCACCCCGTTCAAGAAGGCTGTCTTGACGTCCATTTGGTGAATCTGCCATCCCATTTGAGCTTCTAGGGACATAACTGATTGGATAGAAGTGTATCTAGAAACTAGGGCGAAGGTCTCCTCATAATCTATCCCCTCTTTTTGTGCACATCCATTTGCCACGAACCTACCCTTGTACTTTTCCACACTGTCTTTTGCGACATATTTGATCTTGTAGATGTATCAGAACTTACAATTGATCTGTCTTCCAGCCTTGGCACTACCTCCCAAACATCATTTTCCATGATAGAGCTATACTCTTCTACCATGGCATCTACTAAGACTTGATGTTGTGTGGCCTTGTGAAAGTTAGAAGGTTCTGCAACCTGCGCCACCAACGCTTGGTACATGTCAAGCTGTTTGCGCTTTCTTTTGTTTGTCCTAGGAGTTCCAATAAATTTCTCTGCATCTCTGAATGTCTAACGCACCTTTCTGCTCGCTCGACCACTAGTCGTGGGAGGTTCAGCCAACTCATCCTCATCTTGCGTCTATTGCTCCAGTTGCTGAGAACACCTCAGATTTCCTGCACCTGAGGAAATACTGATTCTTGTCATAGTACTCGATCCTTATGACTGTACTCCTGCCTATCCCACTGGTTGCCCTTGTGACCAACAGAGCTTTAGCTGACTGATTCTGATCACCTGCAGGCATCTCACGAGATCTCCTTAAAGCTCGGTCCTCCATGAACTTCACGTATTGCCTTACTACAGTGTTCCGATTGCTAGGAATGTAGATTATGTATGCCTTTGAAGTTTCGTTTTATCCAACGAAGAACCCCTTCTTTGCAGTTTGATACAGTTTGGTATGTTTATCATTTGGCACTAGCTTTGAACAATAAACTCTTGACATGGGGTGTAGGCCTAACATGCGGTTGGGTTGGACCCAACCATTGTCCTTTATGAATATCTTGCTCCGAAAACTTTAAGTCCTAAATTAAGAACAACTTAAACAAGTAATTTGTAGCTTTTCCATGTACTCTAATTAACATTATTTTGTGGGAAAGGAATGCAAATATCTTCCAATCAAAAGACATTCCCATAGAGTTCTTATTGGGTTTCATTACAAAAGCATGCAATGCAAAACTAATCCCAAGGTCAACTAGTCGCACATTCCTATTCAGCCTTAGATCAGTAAAGAAATTCCTTAGGGATATTTTCATGATGCCTCCCAAGGACACCCTCCCAAATGTGGCATTGGAGTCATATTGCTCCTCTCACAAAATCATCACTTCCTTGTTCGATATTGCGTAGGATGGGAATCAAACAGTCATACAAAATTCATTGCCTTCCACACAATCCTCTTTGTTGCATCCCAAAAAACATGTAACAAAGCTACAAATCATGAATGATTCCTTAAACAAGCTAGAAATTGAGAATATATATCTCCAGATGGTGGCTTAAGGCATTCGTTAGCCTCTTCAGTCATTTGAATTGACGTCTTTCACCCACATTCTCCAAGAAGTCAACATTCAGGCTGATTCTCTTTCAAAGGAAGGTTTGGAGATGCACACAAGCCAAGTTTTAAATATTGCAGTCTTGGATGAGGAGGTTGTGGATCAAATAAGCATATACTCTTAACAACTTTAACTCTCTTCTTGTTATTCTCATGTAGGTCTTTTGGTTTTTGATTTTTTTTTTCATTTTCTATATATTTGAGTAAAGGATTACAACTTTGTAAGAAATATATGATCAAGAGATTCAAAGAATGGTGTCTTTTTGGTAAGCAACACTAGAGGGCATAGATAAAGGCATACATTCTTGAAGGAAAGGAAAACAATTTCTCCTTCATATGAGAAGGTAGGAAGACAATGAACATAATAGTCAAAAACATGTATATTCATTTTCTACAAATATAAAGTCTATTTTTCTTATGAAAAAATGTTTGGTTAATTATGAATTAGTTAATTAGGAATATTAGAATTAATATTAGGGGTGGTAGGAGGGAGAGGGGTGCTTTATGATGCCAAAGAAACTAAAGTTGTAGAGTATTCATGGGGTTTAAGACATTTGATGAACAACTAAGCGGAAATCAATGGTCTCTTCCAAGGCCTTCAATTAGCTAAAGAAAATCAAGTCTATTCACGCGCAGTGTTGGGAGATTCTCTTCTCATACTTTAGCTTTTGGTCAAGGGGTACAGCCCAAAGGAGAAATCTTTAGAGATCCTTATGAAAAGAATAAGAAAATTGACAGAAATAGTACCTTCAATAGCATATTTTCATGTTCTTCGTGCCTTGAATAGAGAGGCCAATTCTTTAGCGAATGAAGGTTGTAAATTGGGGTTGGGCGAGTTGAGAGTAAATGGGATTTTTAGGCCTTTTTAATCCCCTAATTTAACTTGAAATCAATTTCTCTTGATAAATCAAGAATGGAACAAAAAAATAATTTGTTACATAAAAAATAGGGGGGCCTATGGGCAATGCGGCAACCCGAATGATTAATAATCATGGAGACAAGCCAAGCACTTATATCCCACTTAATATATGAATTTGCAGTTTGGGATGATAATCCTTCTTTGGCATCTAAGTACACAGTTCTCTTCATTTTAGATCGGGCACAGGTGGGCTTATATCATTCTCCAGCAAGGGATAATTGTGAAGAGTAATGTTGCTCAATGATCTCTCAGATGTAGGATTCATGCAAAGGGTTGGCCCAGGATTATCCCATTGTCATCCTTCACTGGAAATCAAGAAAAAAAGTTTCCCTTCGACCTTGGATCATGCTACTACAACGAAAACGAGATGAAAAACTTTATTTCTCTATGGAGACGTCCTCTTTGTGGCACAAGTAATGCATAGGTTAGTTATAAAATTGATCACTTAAATCAATTTCTCTTGATAGATCAAGAATGGAAGGAAAAAACATGTTGTTACATAAACAATAAGGGGGCCTATGGGCAATGTGGCAACCCAAATGATTAATAAGCATGGAGACAAGCCAAGCACTTATATCCCACTTAATATATGAATTTGAAGTTCCCTTCATTTCAGATCAGGAACAGGTCAGCTAATATCATTCTGCAACAAGGGATAATTGTGAAGAGTAATGTTGATCGATGGTCTCTCAGATGTAGGATTCATGCAAAGGGTTGGCCCAGGATTATCCCATTTCCACCCTTCACTGGAAATCAAGCAAGTAATGTATAGGTTAGTTATAAAATTGATCACTTAAGTGTTTAATTGCATGCCTATAGTGTGGCGATAGTAATTTGGAATGAGGGAAACTTCAAAAATAGGGTGAAAAGAGTCTCTTGTGCCTATTTGGAATTATGGGATAGTTCTTTATATTCAATTGAGGATGTTCCTTCGTTGAATTGGGGAGATTTTTGTTGAAAAGTGTGCAACAAGAAATGCTTGTTGAGAATGCAACAAGATGATGGAGCTTAGTGGAAAGGAGTCGCCTTCACTAAGTGGGCCCGCAGGCTATTTTGGCGCAAGTCTATTTTTAGACTATGTCTATTTTTAGACATATGGATCATGTCTATGGATTGCAGGTTGCTATTTATGGATGATTGATCAAGTTGGAAAAATAGATGGACTTCTATTTTGATGAAAGTGTGAGTGATCACAGTATGAGTGATCAAGTCTATTTTTAGACTGGCTGTCAAAAATAGAAAAGTCAAATATTATTATCTCACAATAATATTTGGACTATAAACTTTGTCTTATTCTCTTGGAGCACTCCAGTTCGAGCTACGGATGTGGCACATGCAATTGCATGAAGGAAATACGTGGTTCTTATGGGTTAGTTGAATATTTGCATGCATGATTTCAGTTAGAACTCAAGTGAGTTGAGTTCAGTGGACTGGAGGTGCAGTTGATGGAGTTGTGTTCAGTTTAGCTTTGTTAAACTGGTTGTATTTAGTCTAACTGGCGAATAGACTAGAGATGAGTTGGGTGAATTAGTTATTAATTAATTCACAAGTTATTAACTCATAATACAACTAATGAATACGTCAGTTAACTCAGTTGTATGTCAATGCATGTTCAGTTCAGCAGGGACAAGTGTTAGAGAATCAGATTGCTATCAGTTGTGACTATAGTTGTGCACCAGATCTTGCACAAATCAGGGGATTGAGTATGCCAATGAGTTTGCACGTATTGTAGCTTGGAAATACGTGATTTAGCCAAGGAAAGATGTGGCTGCCTTGGAATTATCATCAGTTCTCTTGCAGGTATTGAGCAACGGAGGCAGGCAAGTAGCAGAAGAGATTTGAGCCAGAGATTGATTCAGATCTGAGATGTATTGTGTGTAACAGGTGGAGCTGGTACTGGATTGCTTGTGATAAGCATTGTACTTTGTAATGTTACATGACTCAATCATTAATATACATATAGTTGGGGTTTTTAGCGAGATGCTTTCCCCGGGATACATACTGTGTTAATGTGTGAATGCTCTTGATGTTTTATTGTTATTGATGCTGCTATATTGATGATCAACGTAGAGGAGCTTATGTATTGTGTATGTTTTCAGCAATAGTACATGATCAGGATAATCTCTGTTGAATATGTGTTAAATTATTCAAAATTTCTACATGGTATCAGAGCTGGTTGATTTGTAGAAGAGATTTCTACAGGATATCAAAGCGAGGATTGATCATCAGATCTATTATTCAAGAAGTGACTACGTTTTATTTCTTC
>APFE030342530.1:565169-598260 GCA_000404065.3 Pinus taeda
CTTCACAGTTTGAGTTGGATTTCACACTCTTCGCAAGCATGGTTTCATCCATGATGGGAAGTGGTTGGTTTCTTGACAGTGGAGCTTCTTTCCACATGACCGGTGACAAAAGTTTGTTCAGTACTTTGGAGGAGAAAGATCTCTAGATACTAATAGGGATGGGTAATGATGAGAAGTATAGTGTCGCAGGTGTAGGCACGGTTATTTTTCAGAGGGAGCATGGAGCTCACCTTACCTTGACCGATGTCAAGTATGTACTAGGACTGAAGAGAAACATGGTGTCAATCGCGATGCTGGAAGACAGAGGCTATGATGTAGTCTTCAGTAAGGGAAAGGTTTTCCTTAGACACATCATCACTAGACAAGTGAAGCAGATTGGTTCACGAGTCAAGAACCTGTATGCTCTTGAGGTTCAAGATGCATGCAAAGCATTGAGCAGCAAGGCAACTGATGGGGACTTGGTGGTTGAGAGGGAGGGTATATTACCTCTCAACATGCAGAGCCAGAAGAAGTCTCAGACAATTGTTGGAGGAGCCACGATTGGTGCAGCAGCTTCAGGAGGGTGTGGAGAAGCCACAACAAGGGAAGCTGAGAGGAGATCGAGTAGAGACATCTACTCATGCAGAAACCTCCAATAGGGGGAAACTTCGAGCCAGGTGGGCTGAGGGATCGCATGCAGCCATACCTCCAGGTAGGAGGTGGGGTGATGTGGATTGATAGTCCCAAGAAGGAGGGGCAGGATCCTTGAGGTACCCAACCTCTTGGATGAGACCTTGCTACGGGAGCCCCGATGTGGAGTAGCAGGAACTGACTGATTGGGTAGAGATAGATGGGGATGGAGCGGCAGAGAGAGCGACAGTGCGGGGAATCCCAGGACAGCGCATAGCTAGCAGGCTGCAGCAATGCGAGAGGCACAAGTGTTTTGCACAGTGCTAGGTGGCACAGAGAGGTGTGCAGTGGTGCGAGATGCATGAAGATGTTGCAGTAGCGCAGATGTCAGGGAGGGAGCACTTGTCAGCAGCAGGTAGAGCTTCAGCATCAGAGTATGTTTATAGCCCAACAGGGAGGTCAGTTGGGAGGTGCAGTGCGGATGCAATGCCGGGAGATAGAACCAGTAGCAACACGGATGCAGTCAGAGATCAAGGTGACAGAGGCTAGAGCAGTCAGATACTGAAGAGCACAGAGACGCAGAGTTTTCAGTCGACAGAGGCAATAGCAGTCAGAGACTTTGATGATAGAGCAAGTGGACCGGCCAGATGTGTTGCATGCAGAACATTCTAGAGTTACAGGGTCGGGTTTGAGAGGAAGCCTTTCTTGTTGAGAGGGAGTGTTGAAAAGTGTGCAACAAGAAATGCTTGTTGAGAATGCAACAAGATGATGAGCTTAGTGAAAAGAGTCGCCTTCACTAAGTGGGCCCGCAGGCTATTTTTGGCGCAAGTCTATTTTTAGACTATGTCTATTTTTAGACATATGGATCATGTCTATGGATTGCAGGTTGCTGTTTATGGATGATTGATCAAGTTGGGAAAAATAGATGGACTTCTATTTTGATGAAAGTGTGAATGATCACAGTGTGAGTGATCAAGTCTATTTTTAGACTGGCTGTCAAAAATAGAAAAGTCAAATATTATTATCTCACAATAATATTTGGACTATAAACTTAATCTTATTCCCTTGGAGCACTTCAGTTCGAGCTACGGATGTGGCACATGCATTTGCATGAAGGAAATACGTGGTTCTTATGGGTTAGTTGAATATTTGCATGCATGACTTCAGTTAGAACTCAAGTGAGTTGAGTTTAGTGGACTGGAGGTGCAGTTGATGGAGTTGTGTTCAGTTTAGTTTTGTTAAACTGGTTGTATTTAGTCTAACTGGCGAATAGACTAGAGATGAGTTGGGTGAATTAGTTATTAATTAATTCACAAGTTATTAACTCATAATACAACTAATGAATACATCAGTTAACTCAGTTGCATGTCAGTGCATGTTCAGTTCAGCAGGGACAGGTGTTAGAGAATCAGATTGCTATCAGTTGTGACTATAGTTGTGCACCAGATCTTGCACAAATCAGGGGGATTGAGTATGCCAATGAGTTTTCCCATATTGTAGCTTGAAATACGTGATTTAGCCAAGGAAAGACGTGGCTGCCTTGGTATTATCATCAGTTCTTGTGCAGGTATTGAGCAGCGGAGGCAGGCAAGCAGCAGAAGAGATTTGAGCTAGTGATTGATTCAGATCTGAGCTGTATTGTGTGTAACAGGTGGAGCTGGTACTGGATTGCTTGTGATAAGCATTGTACTTTGTAATGTTACATGACTCAATCATTAATATACAGATAGTTGGGGTTTTTAGCGAGATGCTTTCCCCGGGATACATACTGTGTTAATGTGTGAATGCTCTTGATGTTTTATTGTTATTGATGCTGCTATATTGATGATCAACGTAGAGGAGCTTATGTATTGTGTATGTTTTCCGCAATAGTACATGATCAGGATAATCTCTGTTGAATATGTGTTAAATTATTCAAAATTTCTACAATTTTTGTGGGTATATTTTGTTCATGGAAAATTATCAATCGAGTCAATTGCCAATCGTGGCAAACATTCTATTGATGGAGCCAATACTCAGCCTAATAATTTGGTGGTTGAGGATTGTGGTGAATGTGTGATGTGTTTGTTGGTTTTCTCATTAGGTTCAGTAAGAGAGCCCAAGGGCTCTTATCTGATTTTCAAGCCAAGTTTTGTGGCCTTTGTGTCGCTCTCATAACATTACTCAAAATTTCGAATTGTTGTATTTTTTACTCTGTGAAAGTTATTGTTGTTGGACATAGCGTCAATTTAATCATAGTGTGCAACCATAAGAAGTCAATAACCCAACTTGTGAGGAAGTGGATGTTCTAACACTTAAATTAACACACGAACACATTACATCAACTTCCTGGGAGATGAGTATCTTCAAGGAGTTAAAGAAAAAGTAGTTGAAAATGAAAAGGAAGTGGATGTGTTGCGCATGTAGATTGAGGAGCTTCAAGCATAGATCAATAGTTTAACTCTTAGTTTGAATCACACTAGCAGCTAAAGCAATCCAAAATATGTCAATTGTCTGGACTTAAATGAACTACTTGTTCAAGACTATAGCAGGTTTATAATGGTAAAGGACTATACAAGTATTCAAAGCTGGAATGGTTTCTAATTTTTTTTTTTGCTAAGGCATTTTTGTAAGGTGTACACCTACAAAACCATCCCTCTGATGTTCAAAAAAGTGATCCTCTAAATGAGGTTGTAGTACTTTTGGATTAGAAGGGTCTGTATTAAATTTCGTAAACTTAGATATGTACTTCTTGATGTATTTGCATAATTGAATATCAGACAAAATCCTCATTCTGGTTTAAAAAAATAAACAGAATTAATGTTATAATATATAGTGGTATTCGATATTTTAATGTTAATTAATTAATATTATATATTAAAAATATATATTAATAATTAATTATAATTTACCATAAACATGATATATTATTATCAATCTAAATTAATTACGAATAACTATGTTAAATGTCATTTTGATAGACCAAATGTTTTTATGTTTTTTTTGGCTTTAAAAAGTAGTTAATTAATGAAAAACTCGATAAAAATTGGAGTTTTTTGGCTTTAAAAAATAGCTAATCCATTTTTATAGTCATTGTAATATTCGTGATTAGGGAAAACAATGATAAACAAAGCAATAGTTGAAAATTGAAATGCATACACAAAATTCAGAAATATAAGTAAACAACCATGTGATCACCGAAAAACATGTTATGAAACCAGCTCACAAAAAGATAGAAAATATAGATCAACGCCTTAGAATTTAGGGTCTTCTAGGGGGCAACCTCCTTTACATTACACAAATTAGTAGTTCTTGGATGATACAAATGAAAAGGCCTCCTTTCTATATATAGAAGTTTAAGGGCTCATAATATAATCAGAGTCGACATAACAATAATAATGTAAGGGCACTATAATAACAATAGCGGGCTTCTATGGGGCACAATAGTAACAATATGGGCACTACATGGGTACATCAATATAATAAGGGGGTTGTACTAATAACTATAAGGGGTTACACTAGTAGTATAAGGGTCTAACATGCCCCTCTCCTTCAAAAAGTGTTGTCCTCAACGCTTGAGTAGTTCTTGATGCTTCTATATAAAATTCTTGTCCTCCCATGTGGAATTTTCAGCGGGTAAGTTCTTCCACTTGCTGAGATACTCTGAAATTGATCGATTTCGTAGCTGTCGGGTTCTTGTTTCTGTGACTTCTCCAGGTTCCACTATGATTTTTTCTTCCTTTTCAATTTCTGGCAATATTGTTTGAATAGGGATCTTTTGCAACTTTTGAATAAGTGGCCATACTTCTTCATCCTTCTTCCATTCATCCCTTGCTTCGTTTATCCAATCTAGTTGGATAATAGAAATAACACAAAACAATACTTCTACATCTTCATCCTTTCTTGAGAGTGCATCTGCAACAAAATTTTGCTTTCATTTTCTATAGATGATGTCAAAGTCATAACCCAATATATTTGTGACATATTTTTTCTGTTCTTGTAAAGATAATAGTTGTTCTAAAAGGTATTTAAAACTATCATGATCCATTTTTACCTTGAAGTGTCTTCCCATTTGGTAAGGTCACCATTTCTTAAGTGCATGTAGTATTGCCAACATTTCTGTCTCATAAATAACTTGCTTGAGATGTTGCAGTAAACATACCCAATCACCTACATCAAAACATTTTTCACTACGATATTGATCTACCTGTTGTTTCATTTGATTTTGCACCAAAGTGGCGTTATCCTTTAAAAGTTGGAGAACTTGTTGTTGATGCTCAATGTGATCTTTCATTGCTTGAACCTTTTTCTTCTTGATATGTCCTTCTATCTTTAGAGTTTGAAGAGTGGTAATTTCTTCTAATCCTTTAAAAGATATGGTCGGATTCATTTCATGATGCTCGATGTGATCTTTCACTTCTTGAACATTTTTCTTCTTGATATGTCCTTCTATCTCGATAGTTTGAGGAGTGGTAATTCCGACCAATGAATTACAAGATATGGTTGGATTCATTTCTTCTTTCTCGATGTGATTTTTCACTTTTTGCACCTTTTTCTTTTTGATATGTCCTTTTATCTTGAGAGTTTGAGGAGTGGTAATTCTTGCCAATGCTTTACAAAATATGGTCTAATTCATTTCTTCTTTCTCTGGGGTTGGATCTTGGTGTATATCCTCTTCTTTTGATGTTTCTTGATCCTTTTCTTCCTCCTCTTTATACTCTATGTAAAATAATTTTTTCTCAGCACATTTATGACCTTTAGTGCATTTGCTATCACAATTGTAACAAATCCCTTTTTCTCTTTTTTCTTCCAATTGTTGTGGTGTAACCCTTGTAGGTTGTGGAAGACTAGGAAAAACAACACTTCCATCTTTATAGTTGTGAGGGGTAGACTTCCTTGTTGCCGTAATTTTACTTTCCACTATGTAACAAAGCAATTTTACTATTTCCAATTGTTGTGGTGTTGCTCTTTGTATCCTCATAATGTGTTATCATTTCTCCATGAAAATTGACCACCTAACAAGTTGTTTATGAGAACAAAGCCCTTTATACCATAAAAGTTGATCCGGTTCTAAATATGAAGATGCAATACATATCTTTTGTAACAGTGGTACACCATGTAGATCAAAATATTGCTCCATTTGAAGTATCCAATTTACCGGATCCTTGCCATCAAACTTCCTCATCTTGTTTTTTCTTGATTTTAGGAGCTCGATCTTGAAACGACTGTAACTTTGTACTTTCGGATCTTTAAGTTCTAAAATCGCGACCTGCAGTAGCCCTCTGCGTCCTCTTTCCAATGGCACCAGTTTGATCCAAATTGGATTCTCCAAGGAAGAGTTATGTCAAATCTCCCACAGTGACCTGATTATAGACTAGTTCAGTAGAGCGAATTTGTACGACGTGCCACGTGTCACTGTTTCGACCTTTGACTTTGAAAAATATATACAAGAAACTACAGTCCATTGTCTTTCTGTACCTTACGAAATTTCAATCCGATGCTCAGAGAAAAAGTTATGGCGATTTTCCTCAGGTCCCCTGTTTGGAATGTAATTCAGGAGTCTGCAAAAAGACCAACTTCCTCAGATCATATCTCTGCAAATATAGTGCGAAAAGTTCTGAAATTCGGATCCGAGGTTCAGTGCAATTTCGTCCCAAATGGGTTTTTCTTTGCTTCTGAAAAGTTGCAGAAAAAAGTTATAGTGAAAATGCCACGATGACCTAATTGGAGCAGCGAAACCCTAGAATCCAAAGCTCTGATACCAAATGTTATGAAACCAGCTCACAAAAATATAGAAAAGATAGATCAACACTTTAGAATTTAGCCTCTTCGAGAGGGCAACTTCTTTTACATTACACAAATGAGCAGTTCTTGGATGATACAAATGAAAAGACCTCCTTTCTATATATAAGAGTTTAAGGGCTCATAATATAATCAGAGCTGACATAACAATAATAATGTAAGGGCACAATAATAACAATAGTGGGCTTCTATGGGGCACAATAGTAACAATATGGGCACTACATGGGTACATCAAGATAATAAGGGGGTTGTACTAATAACAATAAGGGGTTACACTAGTAGTATAGGGGCCTAACAAAACACCATCCAACTAAGCCATTTTATTATAAATTTGGAGCAATAGTACAATGGGTATGAAAGGAGCGCACCTGGGCTTACCTCAATGGCAAGCTAGACAAGCCCCTAGGTCGGAGAATACAACACTTTGATGAGAGAGTGAGCTGCCCCAAAAATGCCCTGCGATGCCCAAGAGGAGATGCATTGTTTGTTGGAAAAGAACTGTTGAAAGTCGCACCTTCGCTGCTCAAAAATTTCTGCAAAATTAGCCCAGGGCTTCTCTCAATAAACCCACCAAAACCTTTTTTGGTCTATTTCTGACCTCTGAAAATTGGCCCCAAGTACCACGTCCTCCTCAAACTGGATGGAAAATACGGCCTGTCTAGAAATGTACTAAAGAAGCCATCCAATCACTCCAAAAGTGTTAAATTCTACTCACCAGATGACTTCCTCAAATTCTCGGCACAATCCAACTGCCCAACCCCTTTCCTCAACCTCCCACATGTGGCTAGAATTGGGCTCTTGTGCTGGCCTTGGGTGAGAATAATTTGACCTTCCTCAATGCAGCAATCTTTGACCCCAAATCTCTTCACCAATCTTTGTCTTCTGTTGGAGTAGCTATGCAAAAATGTCCCAGGCAAATGCCACGCAGAAGATAGCTGAAATAAGTGGCACGTGATCCCCTACTGCGTCCTCCTCGAGCACAAGATTTGTTGGGTGAAATGGTTGTTCGATGCACCCTGAGCTCCACAAATTTCCCTCCAATATGGCATAATCTTACCTTCCTAGGAGGGGACTCGTAGTCCATCGAAAAAAGGGTGAGATCTCCCCTTGGAAATCTCTGCGTTGAACAACACTGTTACCCGACCAAGTAGCGCGAGCTACAAGAGAAATGCTAGATTGACAAAAGAATCCAATAGCTGTTAGGACCATTCTATTTATAATTTTTGAGTTGCATTCCCCATTTGGGCCCCCCCATCAAGTATTTTGACCTCCTACATTAGCAACTCGAATTTCCCTCCACGGAAGTGCATACTCCATGTGGGTGTGGCCTCCACCTCCCACTAACAAAATGATTTCAGCTTCCATCTCCTATGTCTTGGTCCAAAAATTTTGGTGGGCCCCATAATAGACAAAATTGTGAAATTAAATTCAGGGAAATTATTCTAGGAAGGAACATCACAATCCTTCGCCCCCAAATGTTGTTTGTCCCCAAGCAAATGCAGTGCTAGATGCTGAAGTATGTGCTTACCCTCCCAAGTGGCATCCTCATCCAGTAAATTTCTCCAGTGTACTAAGTATTCTCTGATGGTTCTGCTCCTCAACTTCCTTTCTCTAGTCTCCAAAATGGCCTCCGGAACTAACACAAGATGTCCCTCATTATCTAGTGGAGGTAACTCTATGGTTGTTTGAGGCATGAGACAGGAAAAACATTGTGGACCTTGATTCCTGGTGGAAGATCTAGCTCATAGGCCACCTCCTCAACTCTCCTAATCAACTAGTATGGCCCATAAAAACAAGATTCTAGCTTCTCGGTCCCCTTATGTTTTAGCGTGGATTGTCTATGTGGTTGTAGCCGCAGGAAGACTATGCTCCCCTTCTCAAACTACCTCTCAATCTTGTGTCTATTTGCATACACTTTCTGTTGATTCTATGCTGTCAACAGTTTTTCCTTGAGAGCCTTGAGGATATCTTGGATATCTTGGATCAAATCTTTGGTCTTTGGGCCCCAACTCTCTCCAAAAACAATGTTAGCAAAAGATAAAGCAACATAACCATACAAGTCACGGAAAGGTGATATACCAATGGACATGTGGTGAGTGGTGTTGTAGTAGTGCTCGCCCAAATGCAACCACCGGATCCATGCTCTCTGTTGCCTGGTCACATACTTTCGTAGGTAGCCCTCTAACCATTTGTTGACCCTCTTAGTTTGGTCGTCTGTCCGTGGGTGGTAACTGGTGCTGGGGGTGAAATTTGTGCCCACTAACTGGAAACGCTCTTGCTAGAATTCTCCCATGAAGCAGGTGTCCCTGTTACTGACTATGGTCTTGGGTAGACCATGTAAGCGTAGGACCTCCTTGAAAAACAGCTCTGCTACCTGGAAGCAGAATACTGGGTTGGAATAGAAAAGAAATGTGCATATTTGATCAACTGATCCACCACCACATTTATACAATCTCTGCCCTACACCATAGGAAGCCCCATGATAAAATCCGTAGAGATACTTTCCCATTTTCCCTTGGGATGGGAAGTGGCTGCAACAACCCCACTGGATGGGTCAACTCTCTGTTGTTCCTCTGACAAGCCTCACACTCTTGCACATTCCTCTACACATCTCCCTTGAAGCCCATTCCACGTGAAGCGCTCTTTGATCGTCCTGTACATCTTCAAGAACCCCTAGTGTACCGGCAATAGGGAGTCATGGGCTGCGTGGAGAATCCTGTCCCTCAATTGTGAACCCGACACCAAGAATATGCGTCCTTTGTAGTAGATGATGTTAACCATCACCTTGTAACCCTCATCAACATGTGTACCCTCCAAAATATCGCACGCCCGATGCTCTTTGGAGTACTCTACCAACAACTATGTCCTCCAATCATGACAAATGCTCATGAGTGAAAGTGTCGTGGGCATCTTGGCTAATTAATCCGCTACTATATTGTGCTTGCCCTTAACATACTCAAATGTCAAAATCATAGGCCTGGATCTTGCTAACCCAACTCTGTTGCCTGTCGTTGAAGCCCTGCTGCCCCATGAAATGACGAAGATTGTTGTGGTCAGTCTTCACTCTAAATTTGTTGCCCACTAGGTACTGTTGGAATTTGGCCAATGCATGCATAATGGCTAATATCTCCTTGTCATAAATAGAATACGACCTCTGATGCAGAAGGAGCTTCTAGCTGTCAAAAGCAATGGGGGGCCATCCTATGACAATACTATGCCATCTCCTTCACCTGATGCATCACACTCCAAGGTGAAGGGCTGAGTCAAATCTGGGAGTGCTACTACTGGACAATTGCTCATCACCTCCTTGAAGTGCTTAAATGTTGACTATGCTCTATTTGTCCACGCAAAATCCCCCTTCTTGGTCAGATTTGTGAGGGGAGTTGCCAATTGTGAGAAGCCCTTCGTGAACTTCTTGTAATAGGTGCATATGCCACGAAGCCCCTCAACTCAGTGACATTTTGAGTCACATTAGAGCATCTTTATCAACCCAAACTCGCACTTGAACAGTTTGGCGTGGAACTGTTGCTCCTCTAAAATGCATAACACTGCCTCCAAGTGTTGTAGATGCTCCTCGTAGGTCACGCTGTAAAGCAAAATGGCATCAAAGAATACCAAGACAAATTTCCGCAACTACCCATGTAACACATGGTTCATGCAAGGGCTGAAAGGTGGCAAGTGTGTTGGTTAGCCTGAAGGGCATAACCAAGAACTCAAAATTTCCATAGTGGCATTTGAAGGTCGTCTTGAGGATGCCCTGATCCCTCACTCTGATTTGGTGGTACCCCGAATGCAAGTCTATCTCAGAGAAGTACTTGGCTCCTCTAAGTTCATCCATCAGCTCATCAATGTGTGGAATGGGGTAGTGGTTCTTTAGGGTCTTCTTGTTGAGTGCTCGATAATCTATGCACATGCGCATCATCCCATCCTTCTTGTTCACCAGAACAACTGATGAAGCGAAGGGGCTAGAGCTAGCCTCACATGCCCAAGTGCTAGTAACTCCTGAATGGCTCGCTCAATCTCATCCTTGTAGGCCTTGGGTGTCTATATGCAGTGGTAATAACCGTTGGTACCCCCAACTCTAGGTCAATCATGTGTTCAAATCCTCTGTCAGGGGGTTGCCTTGGTGTTGCGTCCCCAAACACTACCGGATACCCAAGATGGCCTGTATGTTGGGGGTGGTGGCTTGCGTTGTCCCCAATACTCAGAAATCCTCAACTCCGCTGCCATTGCTATCTCCACATACCTCAAGTTAGCCTCCATCCTGTGCACTTAAACTGTTTATGGAGGATATGAATGCATGCCCCAAAGAACAACTAACTTGCCATCTGACCCTGTGAACTTCATCTCCAACTTCCTCCAATCTGATGTGACTCGCCCAAGGGAGTAGAGCCACTGCATAGCCATCACCACATTGGTGTCTGGTACATCCACCATGAAGAAATGATCCGTCATCAAGTAGTTCCCCATGGTCACTATCAAAGTGGGGACGTATCGGGTACACTGCATGGTACTATCCCTTGACACTAGGACTGAAACCCCTCAAAATCCTTTGTAGTGATACGCCATCTCTGAACTATCTGTGCATCAAATGAAATTGTGGGTGGCCCCACTGTCTACTACAAAAGAGTCACGATGCTCCTGCATTGTGCCTTTGATCCTTAGGGTAAAAAATTTGGGAACCCTATGCAAAGAAGCTATGACTCCTCCAAATTGTGTGAAAGATGCTCCCCCAGGTGGCGCTGGTGGTCCCCTCTCTACACACGTCTCGCTGTCAAACTCCAAATCATCCTCTTGGCCACTATCATAGAAGACCTCAATGTAATGGGCCTTTTCCACTGTACACCTATGGCCTGGTGCCCAAGGCTCCCAACAAGTGAAGCATAGCTTCCTCCTCTGTAGGTCTCTCCTGGTATCCTCATCTAACGGTCCGTGCCGCTAGACTGCTCGCTATGGTGCTGGCCTTGTGTCATGCCCCTTCTCTGGGTAGGGAGCCTGTGATGGTATGGGTGCTCAAGTCTTGGGGCTTGCCCCTTGCAAATCCTCGGCACAAGTCACAACCTCTTGCAAAGTAGTGGGTCTGCGAGATCTCATCAGCCCACGCAGTGGCTCAAGCAAGCTCTCTACAATTGTGTACACCCTCCTGGCATCGGACAAATCTGGCACCATGACTGAGACTCTCAAAAACTCTGATATATAATGCTTTGGATGGCCAGTCTGCTTGAGCTAGGTGAGCTCTCTAAAATGAGCCTTTGGGTCCCTCCTATCAAAATGCTCCACCATTGTCTGTGTAAAGTCCTCATAAGAGGTCACGTTGGCATGCCCTAGCATTGTCAAGCCATGAAACCACCAATTGTGTGCCTTTCCCTCTACGTACAAGGTAGCCATTTTGATGCCTTCCACCTCTGCCATCTGGTTAAGTTGGAAATTGGTATCCAACTTCTCCACCCAAGCTCGAGTTGTGCACTTGGTAGATCCATCATATGTGGGAAAATACATCCTCCCAATGGTACGTTGCAACTTTGCACTTTGCGTGCTAGACCCTCGACTGCTACTGCCTTTCTTGTTTTGCTTGAGGTGGCAGTAATCTCTGAAGGACAAAGATGCTTTGAAATCTTCCCCCATGGATTGCCATTCTTGGAAATAATCTCCCATGGGCATCTGATCATCCGACCCACCTTGCTCACTCGATAACGAAGGTGAAAATCTAGGAAGCGTAGTCTTGGTTGGCCCGCTGAAAGCTATTGGGTGAGTGGCCGGTGAAGGGTGGTCATACTGTTGTGAGGCCCTTGAAGTATCCCTAAATAAGAACTCATGATGGATGCTCTCTTCCCTATTCTATTTCTTGAGTTCCTCCAACATCTCCTTTTGCCCTTTGGCTAAATCATTTAGGGCCTTTAAGGGGGCTATGAAATGTTGCTTCCTCCTTGCTCCTTGACTCCCCCATATTAGCCACCACTATTGCTTTCCCGGGTGTCTCAGTATCAGGTGTGATCTCCAACTCTCTTTCTCTGCTCCGGTACCTTTACTTTCGATAAGTAATGTCCTGTCTATCCTCTTCGTTCATAGGAAAGATCCGCATAGATGAGATAAGAATGGAGCTCTGATACCATTGTAATATTCGTAATTAGGAAAAACAATGATAAACAAAGCAATAGTTAACATACATACACAAAATTCAGAAATATAAGTAAACACCCATGTGATCACTGAAAAACACCATCCAGCTCAACCATTTTATTATAAATTTGGAGCAACAGTACAATGAGTATGGAAGGAGCGCACCTAGGCTTGCCTCAATGGCAATCTAGACAAGCCCTAGGTTGGAGAATACAACATCCAGATGAGAGAGTGAGCTGCCCCAAAAATGCTTTGCGCTGCTCAAGAGGAGATGCGCTGTGTGTTGGAAAATATCTCTCGAAAGAACCACATTCGGTGCTTAGAAAATTAAGCAAAATTAGCCCCAGACTCCTATTAGTAAACTCTCCAAAACCTAGAAAGGGTTTGGTCTAGTTTTGACCACTGAAAATTGGCCCCAAATACCACGTCCTCCTCAAACTGGCTAGAAAATATGGTCTGTCTGGAAATGCACTAAAGCAATCCTCCAATCACTCTAGAAATGCTAAATTCTACTCCCTGGATGGCTTCCTCAAATCAATGGTACAATCCATCTCCCCAACTCCTTTCCTCAACCTCCCACGTGTGCCTAGAATTGGGCTCCTCCACTGACCTTGGGTGAAAAGAATTCGTCCTGCCTCAATGCAACAATCTCGAACCCCAAAACTCTTCACCAAGCTTGGTCTTCCCCTGGAGTAACTATGCACAATTTCCCCCCAACAAATGCCACCTGGAAGATAGCTGAAATAAGTGGCATGTGATCCCCTATTGCGTCCTCCTGGAGTACGAAATTCTCTAAGTGAAATGGTTGTACAATGCACCTTGAGCTCCACAAATCTCCCTCCAATATGGCACAATCTTACCTTCCTAGGGGGCACTCGTAGTCCACAGAAAGAAGGGTGAACTCTCCCCTTGGAAAGCTTCGCACTGAACAACACTATGACCCGACTAAGCAGCTCGAGCAACAAGAGAAATGTTAGATTGACAAAAGACCCCAATAGTTGTTAGGCCCCTTCTATTTATAGATTTTGAGGTGCCTTCCTCCAAGGAAGTGCATACTCCATGTGGGTGTGGCCCCCACCTCCCACTAACAAAATGATTTCGGCCCCCATCTCCCAAGTCTTAGTCCAAAAATTTCATGGGTCCCATAATAGAAAAAATTGCCAAAATCCTGAAATTAAATTCAGGAAAATTATTCTAGGAAGGAACATTACAGTCATAAAGTTAGCAAAGCTAGGAAACTCAACAAAAACTAAAAAAATTGAGTCTTGACTTGCAGTGGCCCAAGATTTAAAACACTTCAAATCTATCCACCAATATAAACAATATATTATGTTAATGTAAAACAATATAATAAATGCAAAAATTTACAATCAAAAGATTAACTAACACATAGTCAAAGATAAAGTGAATGCCATAATCCTGTCCTCCTACACGGAGTGATAATACAATAGCTTATGTACAGTTATACAATACATATTTACTATTTGTTATGTGGGGTTTTTTCTTGTATTGCTATTATGATAATTCATATCATATCGCACCTTACTATTTGTTATGTGGGGTTTTTTCTTGTATTGCTATTATGATAATTCATATCATATCGAACCTTATTTTCAAGTAATGGTTATTATCTTTGGTAAATGTGCTTATGCGAACTTGGCAGTTTCCAATGCATCAAATTATATACATAGAAAGAGAGTGGGAGCAACTGTCTTAATCCTATGAGGGGCTTGCCTTGTGTTTATGTAGCTCTGGATTTCAATCTATTTGCATAATCAAATTAGTGAGTCTTCTCAACCAGGTAAAATATTACTGAAGATACATTAAAGAAGTACTTGATTGCTATGCGCGAAAGCAATCCAAAAATTGTGATTGCTCAATCTCATCCTTTTTGTTTGATGATTTTATTTGTGCTGATAGTCTTCCATTGGTTGATTGGCATAGGACCCGAGAAGAACAGAAATAACTGGCAACTCGACGGAACTAGATATAGAAGATGATGAACACAATCATTTTTGCATTGATGGGCACGAGTTTGTCTTGGATGAAGAAGTTGGACTTATTTGCCAGTTATGCAATTTTGTAAAAGCAGAGATAAATAACATCTTTGAGCCATTTGTAAGTAAACACATGATATGGATACTTTGCCATTGGACATGAAAAATAGTGGTTTATGGATTAACTTTGGTCAAAACAGGAAAATGATGTTATTGTATCTTCTCTAATCCAAAATAGGCTGATATTCCATTTGTACCTTGCAACGTACAGGGGGTATGGAATTCAGGAAGAAGCAGAAGCATATCAAGCTATCACTTGCACGAGGATAATTGTTCTAGAGACATGGCAATTCACATTTTGGATTCCTTAAAGGGATTACCATCCTTCCAGTCTCATGATTTGTCTGAGAAGCCCAATTCTGTATGGAAAATAATTCCAGAGTTGGAGAAGAAAATGAATGCCCACCAAAAACGGGGATTTGAATTCCTGTGGAGAAACATTGCTGGTTCATTAATCCCAGATGAAATGGAGGCATCATCACGCAGTAATCGTGTTGGAGGTTGTGTTATTGCTCATGCTCCTGGGACAGGAAAATCACTCATGATTATAAGTTTCCTACAAAGTTATCTGAGTTTGTTTCCAGCCTGCAAACCATTAATCATTGCCCCCAAAAGCATGCTCCATACATGGAAAAGGGAGTTTAACAAGTGGAATGTTAACATTCCCGTTTATATTCTGAGCCCATTAAGGGACTTCACAACGAGGGAGTCCCCTTTTAGAGGATCTGTAATGGCTATGTCATGTAAAGCACCCATCAGACAGGTCTATAATATTTACAGCATAAAAATGCTACATGAGTGGCATAAGAAGGAAAGTCTGTTGATAATGAGCTACTCTTTGTTTTACACTCTCTCCAATGAAGACAATGACAAAATGTCTGAAGAGACCAGGCAGATAGGAAGGTACCTTAGAATGAGTCCAGGCCTTTTAATTCTTGATGAAGGCCACATTCCTCGGAGTCATAACTCAAAGATTTGGAATTTGTTAATGAGAGTGAATACAAGGCTGCGAATTCTGCTATCTGGAACTTTGTTTCAGAACAATTTTGAAGAATACTTCAACACACTCTGTTTGGCAAGACCAACCTTTGTTGATCGTATTTTGCAACTGAAGAATCACCAGAGTGAAGTCTCTGAGGAAGTGGTGAAGGAGAAGATAGCCAGACGCTATTTTGTGGAGCAAATTTTAAAAAGGATAAAAACTGGAAGAAGCAGAGAAAGAAGTACATGTCGTCAACTGTTAAAATCCATGACTGAAGACTTTATTGACGTTTATAAAGGAGATATTTTAAATGAACTTCCCGGTTTAAGAACCTACACCGTGATGTTAAGGCCAACACCCCTGCAAGAGACACTTTTCAGAAGAATACATGAAATAGTTCATATGAAAAATTCCACTTGTTCAAATGTGGAGCTGGAGATGATGATCTCAATTGCCTCCATACATCCATGTCTTCTCAAAGATCTGGTATTCATTGAAAAGTACTGGGGGGTTAACCATCCTGACCTTGAAGTGGGCACATGCAGAAAAGATCACACTCAAGGGATCAAATTGAAATTTGTGGTTGATATCATCAGGCTCTGTTGTGAGAAAGGGGAAAAGGCATTGGTTTTCTGCCAGTATATTTCACCTTTGCAACTCTTGGAGGAAATTCTTGAGTTCCACTTCCATTGGTGCAAAGGCCAAGAAATACTACTGCTCAAGGGGAAACACCATCTGCATGAGCGTCAGGGTATAATTGATAAATTCAGTCAGCAACCAGGAAAGGCACGCGTCCTGCTTGCATCAATCAAAGCTTGTGGCATGGGACTCAATCTAACAGAAGCTTCACGGGTGATCCTTCTGGATCTTGTGTGGAATCCATCTTGCACAAAGCAAGCAATCGGCCGTGCATTCCGCATAGGTCAAAAGAAGGTTGTTCATGTGTATCAGCTTGTGGCACACGGAACTTTGGAAGAAGAAAAATGCAGAAAAGCAGATTGGAAAGAATTGCTGTCGAGTTTGATCTATGTTGGAGAAAATTCAGGTGGAGACCATATTGGCCAGCATGTGCAACAGCAAGCTCTCCAAATTGAAGATGATATGCTTAAGCAGCTAGTGGTAAAGGATCACATGAGTATATTCCAAAGAATCTTTAAACACGAGGATATTCACAAGCAAAAAAAACAGTCTTGTGACGTTGATGATATTTTACACTTTCAATGACCACCCACATACTTGCATATAAATTTTGTGCGTGACATGACAAGCTTCCAATGTACATTTTACAATGTTCTGTGCACCACGCATTGTGGATGTGTTGATATCAATGGGGGTATTAGCAGACAAGTTTGTTGCACACTGCATTGTATAGACTGACGTTAATGATGTCCATATACTTACTACATTTTTTTTCAGAGAACGTGCATATATGTATGTAGATAAACCTGTTTTCAGACAAGAGAATGTCTCTCTCGCACTGTTTTTTTATCCGTGAAAAACTCAATTTTGTCTACATGATGTGACATGACAGCCTTCCAAATGTACATTTTTTACTGTTGTGTGCTCTCATGGATTATGATGTGTCGATGAGAATGGTTGCGCTGAAACGATTGTATATGAAAACATGAACCAATAGAACCCGTGTTTCCGTTTGTTTTAAAGACATGGGTGTCTGATGATTTGGATGATATATATGTTAATGGACTTAGTCCATGAGCTATTGAGCAAAATTAAAAAAGAAGGCATACCTGTAAGAATTTGAAATGTTCATTTCCCTTGGGTCTGCTAAAGCCTGGTAACTACACAGGTAAGTATCACTGTTAATAATTAAATTTGAATTAGAAAAATATGTTGATAAAAAGAATGTTTTCTTATCGATTTATAAATTAAAATCTCAGGCGGAAGGCTAGACGGTGGCAGTGATCCTCGGGGGTGTTTTTAGTTCCATGCTTCAGGGGTTTGGGTGAGATATGGTCCGCTGTGGTTTTGGGCAAGAGCTTTGTTCCTGGTCCCGGTATTAACCAGAGCAGTGCGAAAGGAACTGGCGAGAAATTGCCAGGTTGCTGCATGTTATTCGGAGTCAACCTCCTTCAGTGGCTTTGGGGCAGGGCTCTGCCCCACCTGGTATTCCTGGGCGGAGAGGTTGACCTGGTGTACATGTTCCAAAGATGGCTCGCTTCTAGGTGCGAGGGTTCTGTTCAGTGGGCGGCTTGTGGTTATTTCGGTGTATTATTTGGTTTCTTTTGTGCGAGAGTGAGTCTCTAGGGTGCTGGGTAGTCGAAGGCAGTCTTACAGCGAATAGCATAGCATACGGGATAGCGAATAGCAAATAGCAGACAGGGGCAGCGGTGTTCAGACAACAGCGGTGAGAATATGTCCGAGACCGATTTCTACAGTCACGGAGTGATATAATAGATTGGATTAATATCTTTCCGGGAATAGGTTGGACGACAAATGCATTCAAACATGACAATGGGATAGAAATTTTAATTCTGAAATTTTAACTTTACAAATGATTTAGGTCAAGTGAAAATTGTCTCATCCATCATAATTGGGAAGGCAGTAGTCTATAACGCGACTTTTTGAAAGTCTTTCTGGCGGATTTTTCTGGTTAAAATCCGGCAGCAATTCATTGGAATCCCAAGTTTGATAGCTAGTTTCTGCACAATCAATGGCTCCCAGGGGTTTTCCAGGGCGCTGAATCCAAATATACAGTTAAAAAACCATTTTAACTGCTAAAAATCAAGATCTAACCTCATTTCTTCCGCCGGATTCCGTCACCGGAATCTCCAAAAAGTCGCATTATAGACAACTCCATTGGGAAGTGGGTTTGGGTCAATGCCAAATAATATTGGGGCATTTTAAAAAAAGGACTCGATTGTCTAAAATAGGAGCATACAAGGAAAAAAACGATAAACGATCTCAAAAGGAAAGTATTCTAGCACTTTACAATAAGAACTCAAACAAGTCCCCTCTATAACCATGTGGCAACAAAAAGTCTAAAGGAAAAGTTATTAATGATTTTACCTTCTATAGTCCCACATCTACACCTCTCACTTGCTCATTTGATCTTTATGTCAAAGAATTGTTAAATGTATAACAAAGGTTGGAGGTTTTAGACACTAAAGAGTAGGAAAGAGATCATAAAATTCATATAATAACAACGAAGAACAAGGCTTTAGTAGAAAACAATAAAGTTTTGAAAGAACAAGTGACATTGCTACAAGAAACTCTCTTAATAGGGAAGATAGAATGGCAATGCATGAACGCAGATGTACTAAATATAAAGAAATTTGTAGTGGAAAGTACAAATGTGGTAAATGCAAAATCATCTTAGGATAAAGGGAAAATGATTGCCTAAATAGACAACCATGAAAAGAAAGCAAGAGAAGAAAGGAAATAAGATTCCACCAAAGTTTCCAAAACTTGGGCTCAAGTTATTAGCAATTCTCCTAATAAGGAAGGAGAAACAAACATTTGGGTTGACAACATGCGAGATAGAGAAGGCAAGAAAAGACTAGAGCAGCGAACATAATTATTAAAGGGTGAAAGATTTTGAGAAAAATGAATGTACTCTTGACCTTGCAAGAGACTTCTTGAAAGACAAGTTGCTATGGCAAAGACAAATATGCCAAGCATGGAGGGTGGGCAAGTTTAACAATGAGAGAGCCAGGCCCATAAAAGTTATCACGCCTAGCTTGCGTGATAAATATATCATTCTAAGCAAGAAGCATTTCTTGAGGGTTTCTCGCTTTTTTTCTAGAAGAAGATTTAATTGTAAGACAACAAGAGGAAAGCAGGGAGGAAATGTTAAAGGTTAGGGCAGCAAGAGATGAAGGCAAAAGAGCATGGATTTATAAAGGTAAAGTTGTGATAGCATGATTTGGACCTCCTTCCAAAATAGAGCAACAAAATGGTAACAAAGAAGAGTCCACAAACTTTTCAACAGGAAATCAGGAAGCAAGGTCAGTATGGGAAAACAAGGACAAAGACTCAAATGTGAGCCTTGCATGTCAAAATAAATAGCAATTAAGTCATATCCAGGTTTCCTTGAGATTAGTTTGTTGGAACTACAGAGATTACCCATGGAGACGAGGCCCTGGGTTAGGGCCTACTACGGAAGATAGAGACATAATTTGCCTCATAGAAACACATGAGCATAAAGGGTGCAAGACACTTCTGTTTGAAGGATACTGGAATATGGCAGTGTGGAACAAGGCAACAGAGAATGGGAAAGGACACAGGGGTATCATGGTTTTAATGAGGGAGAAAGATGGTCGTTTCATTCAGTTAGAAAAAGCAGACTCAAATAAACAATTCATTTCGTTTAAAATATTAGAAAATGGAAACCACATTAGAATTGCAACATGCTATTTTGCACAACAAGTTTTAAAAATCTACAAAGGTAAAGGGCTTGACCACAAGATCTAGTTGCGGCCTTAAAAGTAGATATTACAACATATTCTTAGCTAGGTGAAGTCTTTATAGTGGGTGATTTCAATGCTAGGACTGAAAGTGAGTAAGCTAGCATTCTTTGTTGTAGAGAATACTTAGACCCTATTTGTCTTATAGAAGAGAGTAATCATTAGTGGGAAAGAGTTTCAGAGGACAAGGGCTACAATCTCTTTGGTGAACAATTGCTTACTCTATGTGGGGCCTTTGATTTAGTCATTTGTAATGGCTTGACTAGATGGGAAAAGTCCGGTAATTTCACTTGCAATACTTACAATGGAGCAAGTGTAGTAGATTATATAATTTGCTCGCATGGTTTGTGTGAAAATATGGAGGAAGTTTTGATTGGAGATCGATTTTGGGACTTAAAATCAGATCACAAGCCAATTTATTTAAGTTTCTCTTGCACTGGAAAGAAACAATTAGGGTAATAAATTGAGCATGTCCAACAAAATCTCCCAAAGGGCAGAATTCTTTTGACTCTAGAAAATTGTAATACCTAGAAAATGATGCTAGAGAGGCTCTTTAAGAAGGACAAAATCACAATTCAAGGCCTTCATAGTAATGAATTAACACATTTAATTCAGTGCGTACTTGCAGAGTGCAAAAGAGAAAAAATTAAGTCTGAAACAAATTTCTTTCTGGTTAAAGCTTGGTTTGATGATGAATGCAAAAAGGAAAGGAAAATATGGAAAGAGTCAAACAAGGATAACATAATGCTCAAAGTTTACAAGCAATTATTAAGCAAGAAAAAGATTGATTTCACGGTTTCAAAGAGAGAATAACTAATATTCCTTGGGAAAAACAATCTCAAATTATTTTGGAAGGAACTCCAATCAAGAAAGATACAAACTGGAAACAGTATTATGGCTTCTAAATGGTTTGACTATGCAAGACAACTCTATGAGTAGGATCCCAAGGTTGACCTTGCCCCCTTGGTCAACACTGATACTGAACTCTTCATGTTGCAAGAGGTAGAGATGGGTATTAAGAAGTTGGGTGTTGGAAAAGAAAAAGACTTAGATGAACTCCAATCAAAATATTTAAAGTGGGGTTCAAAGATTTTTTCACCTCACATTACAAAAATTTTCAACAATATCATACAACAGGGGCTCCCCACAAATTAGACAATTAGTCTGGCATTACCTCTTTTCAAGAGCGGTGATGTCAATAATCCTTCAAATTATAGGACCATCATGATAAACACTTTGTTTGCAAAGCTATTTGGAAGCATGTTAGAAAATAAAATTAGCAAGTGGGTAGAAGAAAGAGGTAAGCGTGCTAAAGGACAAACAAGTTTTAGACCTAAACATTCCATAGTTGAACATTGTTTAACTTTAAGGCACATCATTGGAAAAGTTTGGGAGAAAAATGAAGAAGTCTCTTGTTGCCTTGTTGATTTCAGAAAAGCATTTGACACGGTTCCTAGGGTTAAGCTTTGGCACAAAATAGAGAACTTGGGGTTCTGACATTTGAGAGTAGTTGTGCATAGGTTGTATGAGGAGGTGAAAGTCAAGATTGAAGAGTGGTTAAATTCGCAAGGGGGTAATGGCATCTATTTGGGCAAGTTTGTTATAAGGCTTCTTTGGTATGCAAATGACTTTATTTTGATTGCTAAATCATCTTTTGGTTTGCAATAACACTTACTATCCTTTGAGCATTTTTGTAGAAGTGTGGGGATGCAAGCCAATATTAGAAAAACGAAAGTAGTGGTTTTCTGTAAAAAAAAAAAAAAAAAAAAAAAAAAAAAAAAAAAAAAAAAAAAACCATAATAAGTTTTAGTTTGAAGGCAACATTTTGGAAGAAGTTGCGGATTACAAATACTTCTGAATTGACTTCAACAAAAATCTAAGTTGGGATGATTGTAGAAAGAAAAGAACTTTGGAGGGTTGGAAAAAATTTTATGCTTTTCAAAATAGGTATAGAGAGGCAAAGCTATAGCACTGGAAAACCATTCAAATTATTTTTGGTTTTCTAGTGATTTCAATGATTCTCTATGGTAGTGAACTATGGGCCAACAGTACATTCGACATGCAGTAGAAACAAATTGAGAAAATTTAGAAGCGTTTGATTACAAACAAATTCAAGATTAAAGGTGTAGTTCCTTATGCTATCTTGTTAAGTGAAACAAGCATTGCTCTTATTGAAACAATTGTTATGGTGCGAGTCATAAGGGATTAAAAAAAAATTGAGTAAATGGAAGAGGGTGGATGGCCTTAGGTTGTCTTTAATAACATTGTGCAACAGAAACAAGACTTGGATGTAACAAAATAACAAATGGTTTAGTAAATGGGGTATTTGTTTGAACACGTGTCCCATAAACATCAAAGAGATAAAAGATTTTGTTATGGATAAGTTCCACAAGCGTACTTGGGATAAAGAGCCAGGAAAAAACAAAAGGTACTATATTGAAGTGTTTAATACCACTCATAGTCATCAACCAAAAACATACATAGAGGCCAATATTTTTTGGAGAGCCAAAATTCTTATTGCTTAGTTAAGGACTAATTCTCATCAACTCTGTTGTGAAACAGGACGCTGAAAAAGGCCAAAAGAATTGGAGGAATAGTATGCTTTTTTTGTTCTTTCAGAAAAGTGGAAACAGAAAAGCATTTCATTTTAGGATATGAGGCCTTCAAAGACAACATGGAAAGTTATGCAGATATGCTGATAGCGAGCTCTTAGGATAATCTATTTAGCGAGGGACTTGTCGAGAAGATGGGAGCATTTATTATGAAGATTCATAGAAAAATGGTTGAATACATCAAGCAGATGAAAAAGCAATTTCCTCCATAGGCTATCTTTAGCCTCGTGGACATTAAAATCATTTTCTTTCTTTTTTACATTTACGATAGTTCTAAGGGTTAACTCAATTGGTTGAGGTCCTCTTGCTAAAGCACTTTGTTCATTGGAAGGTTATGGGTTGAATTCTTCTTGACGCTCAAGATTAGGGTCTAATTAGTTTGGTAAGGAGGTGTGGTCCCTTTAAATGGACCTACCCAACCCACCCTAATTGAAAAAAGCTTTGACCTTCAATATATATATATATATAATTAAATTTTAACTTGTTAAATTTTAAATTTTATATTAAAAATTTTATATATAAAAATATTATATATATATATAATATATTGATATTTTTATTTGTTTAATATATAGATAATTTAAACAATATTAATATTATAAATTTTTTTTGGTATATATTTTAATTGTTTAATACAAAAATTATTAAAGAAAGATTTTCACAATAATTTGTGTATTGGATGAACTTATTTTGGCATGTGAGTAAATTGTTTATGTAGTTTAAGTATTATCCCATAGAGTGGGGTTACTTGCACCCCTCAAATCCCCTGTGACTCCCCCTGCTACACAATCGATGCAACGAAGGGGGGGCTCCGTCCCCTTCTAACCCTTCGGTTAACTACATGGACTAGTTGTGGAAATAATATAACACAACCCAACATTGCAGAGTCTCTACCTATGCTATAACCCGAAACTTAGACTTCTTATTTTAGAGCTATGAATATCCTGTCTTGTGTGTCTCTCCAAAAATATTTAGAGCTTAGCGCTTTTTATACAATCCCATGTTCTGCGGATCATGGGTAAATCTCTTACAACTGACTTTACTTTACAAAACTAAGGGCAAACAACCCTTTAAGACTCCTACCTTCATCTAGTCACATGGTCGGACCATCGGTGTATGGCTTCAAGCGATTGCCATTCACCTTTCTTGGGAAGGGATCTCCATTCAATTTGACCGGTTGTACCGCTTCTCCATCAGTAATCTCCTTAATGACATAAGGCCCTAACCAGTGCATTTTGAGCTTCCTTGGAAATTTATCAAACTTAATATCATATAACAAAACTAGGTCATTTATCTTAAAGGTGCGCAACTTATGTGTCGATCATGCCATGCCTTTTCGCGTTGTTTTTGGACTTGTTAGTGAAATCTAGCTAGAAATCTCTCTTCCTCAAGTTCATCCAGCAGTGCGAGTCTTTCCTCCAGGGTTCTGTGATCCGTCATACCTGTGAGTGCTGCTATGCGTAGACTAGGCACAATATATTCCACAGACATTATCGCTTCAACACCATAGACAAGCCTAAAAGGGGTTTGTCCAGTGAACTTCTTGCATGTCGTTCGATAAGCCCATAGTATTGCGGGTATGCATAGATCCTAATCATTTCGCTGAGCATTGCAAACGTTGGTCGGTGTGTTTTCGAGAACTTTATTTAACGATTCCACCGTCCCGTTAGCTTGCGGGTGATAAGGTGTGCTCTTCTGGTGGTATACCTGAAATTTCTCCATTAGCACGCTAATCGTCTCATTCAGAAAGTGCGTACCGCGATCACTCATCAAGATCTTTGGACAGCGAAATCGCATTAGTACATGTTCAAAGAGGAACTTCGCGACAATCACGCCTATGTAATCCTTCACACGTTGTGCCTCTGCCCAACAAGTCAAATACTCCATCACAATGATAATGTACCTTGCTCCCGTCTTTATTTGACATTGAATGGGTCCCACAAAATCTATTGCCCATTTCTCAAAGGGTTGCAACGTCATCTGTGGATTCAAAGGCATCTCATCCCTCTGCAATGGCTTTCCAGTCTTTTGACATACATCACACGCCTTGTAATACGCTTTTGAGTCTTGATGGAGGGTTGGCCACCACAACCCTGCGTGTAGAATCTTTTGCATAGTCGCTCTTCCTAAATAATGCCTTCCTGCAACACCCCCATGAGCGTCTGTGAAGACACTGCTTCTTTTAAACTCAAGTATATACCGTCGCAATATCTCATCAGAACCCATTTTGGATAGATGCCCAGCAACGACAGAAATATGTCGTGCGCACCATTAATTCCTTCTTCTGTTAGACAGTGTACCCTTTTGGGGAAGTTCCTGTCGTTAGGAAGTGTATTATATCCTCAAAATGACCATCAACGATGCACACTGCAAATAGTTGCGCGTCAGACAATCCTTCCTCCAAATTAGTGGGCTCTTCCCCTGCTTTGATGCGTGGCAAATGGTTTGGTCCCGCATTCAGTGGTACAGGCTTCACAATAACCTCAAAATCATATTCCTCGGACAATAAGAGCCATCTACAGATCCCCCCCCCCCAATACAGGCTTATTGACCAGGTATTTCAGCACGGAATGATCTGTGTACATTTTAAAATGATCTCCCAACAAATAATGGCTAAACTTCTGGAGCACATACACCATAGCTAACTCTTCATGCTTAGTGGCAAAATAGTTCTTGTCTGCCTTGGATAACCTTTTGCTTGCAAACGCAATAGGGTGGTGACCATATTTTTTTCAATACATCTAGGCTCTTCTTACAATCTTCATTCCAACAAAGCATGACATCCTTCTTCAAAAAAAATTCCATAGGAAGTTTCTCCCTTCCATTCACATAGTCCTAGTAACTCTTCCAACTCTTTGGAAGGCCAAGGAAAGCGAGGCTCACCATATCATCATCGGTAGTAGTTATTCCCACACTACCAAGCTCATCTCTATAGGTGGTGAGCTTGTTCATATATGTGGAAATAGTATCGCCCTTCTCCATCTTGATTATTCGAAGCTTATTCTTGAGCGCCAATTTCCTTTAGTCGCTATTGTTCTGGTAAAGGTCCTTCAATGTCTTTCACATTGAAAATGGAGTATCCTTTCCATGGAGAATCGAGACAATATGGTCTCGAACTCCCTCAAGGATGATCTGTCTCACCTTCGCCACACACTTCTTCCACTCAGCCAACTCTTGTGCATTAGTTGAGACTGGCTTTGGGATTTCTTGATCAATGAATTCCTTCATGCCATTGTTTTCTAATACAGCTTCCATTCTATCTTTCCATGCTATTTAATTCGAGCTACCTTCCAAGGCATACTCGAGTCTCAAGCCATAGAACGCCATTAGCCAACCTTGAAGTATGATATGAATTCGATTTGCACCTGCAACCCCGAACTTCAAACTTCGAATTTTCTTCTGAGTATATTGTTCATAGCTCTGATGCCATGTAGAAAATTTGTGATAAGTTAACCTGATAATGCAATATAAATCAAATCAGAATCCCATAACCTATTTCTACTATCAATTTGTGGAAGCTCAAAGATTGAGTTGAATAATATAATTATAAGAAGAAGAATCAATGGCACAATAAACATGAAAATACTTTGGGGAAAGCCTTAGCTAAAAACCCCACTCTATTGTATTATCATATATGGTGGAAATACACAGGTATTATACAAAGCCTTAGCTCTCATAGCTAGCTAGCTCTCAATACAATCCTCACAGATGCTCAGAGGCAATTTTGGCTTCTCTCCAGCCTTCTTCTCTCCACTCCAAGCTCCTATTTCCTTGCATTGTTCCTTGTGGAGGATTATCCTATTACCAAGTGGAAAACCAAGCCTTCAAAACTACGCAATCTTCAAGGACGAATCTTTGACTGCATGCATGAGTTTTTCTCCATGAGAAAACATATGCAACTAATCGTACATTGTCCTTGAACATTAATCTCAAATAGGTTTTTCTTAGAATAGACATGCATGAGTTTCTGATGAGGGAATCTTTAATTAACTGGAGTAGCATTAGTTGAGTGCATTAATGCATCAACTGACTGTTAACTCACTATTAGTTCCTCAAATAGTTTGGAACTAATTTAACTGGACTTAACTTAATAAACTGAGTTAACTAATTACAACTCAAATATAACTCAATCTTATCTCCTTAATTTAAGAGATAACTCTTGCATGATTTTAGAAAGACTTCTAACTTGAATTTTTACAACTAATTAATTTAAAATAAAGTAATTAATTATTTCCAAGTAGCTATTAAGAATAAATTCAATTTCAATTCACAATTAATTCAAGGTCAAATTAAATTGGAATATTCTTGTTGCCATATTTCAACACTGGAAGGGTTTGCAACTAAAAATATGTTGTGTATTGTCTTGATATCGTGCATTGTTGAATGGTGTTGTTTTATGTTTTAATCTAATTTAATAATATTTAATGCTTCTTGAGTTTAAAATAATTTATTGAAGAGAAATATTGATTCACCCCCCCTCTCGGAATTTCCAACAATTGGAACCATAACAGGTTCCTTCAGTTGCAGCCTAATAGCTAAAAGGTAGATCTCAAAAGTGTAGAGATGGGAAAGTCAAAGAAACACATCCAAATCACTGATTTATACTCATGATAAACACATCCAATAACACACCATCCACTTTCACATGGCAACATCAGTGCAACCATTATCAACACCATGCATATACAACAAGCACAAAGACCACAAGTATAAGTAACACATATGCAACCGACATGAATGCATGACCAACACACATCACCCATCTACTAGTGCAAGGGGTGAACCATGATCTAATACCGCTCTATAACAACCTCCTCCCACATTTACCCAAGTTAACTAGCCCGTTGGGGTAAACATGTGATGCGAGGCTACTACAATCTGATTTAACTCCCCATGTATGATTAAGGAAGTGGAATTGACACATTACAACCAACCTAACCTTTTGCACATGTCACAAAAGCTATAGGAGTCAACCAACCCTTCCAGGTGGTCCACTTCACTGCTCTGGAGCCTTAGTCGCTCCCATGACATGGGTATGCATGTGACTGGGGCTCTCTAGTTGCTCTCACAACATGGGCATGTAAGCGACGGGGGTCTTCTTCAGCTAGTTCTGAGACTATGACCCTGGTTTCTATGCACCTTTTTTAGGGCCATGACTTAGGCCACTGCCCAGAACTCCATGAAACTTTTAAGAAGGAAAAGTAACATTGAAACAATGATACAAATGAAATTAATTGAACAAGGACTTGGATGGACCCCTACTAGCCACGACAGACATTTCATTAAACATGTCACAAATATGTATTCTATAGGTGATAACAACAGATCTGAGCATAGGGGTCTCATACTTATATGAGAATTGCTAAGAATCATTGATACCTTATCAAATTAGCTACATTATCATCTATTAGGTCATTTATTAATTGTACATTCATTTAAAATCAAAACACGATGAGAGCCATACATCATCATTGTCATAAAACATGCTCATAACCACCATATAACCAACACAAATAACAAGGATACATTAGCCATAAATGCCTCATATGTACTAGTAAATTTTATCATAAAATACCAAGGAAAAATAGTTCTTATTAATGAATGATTAGTCCAACCAGGTTCGGGACTTCTACATACCACCCAACCATAGATTGGTTGAACCAAATATTTCTTTTAGCTAATCACCTATGTGCCATATTCCAATCATGAATATGGGAGTTATAAGCAAAATCAACCAAAGCTTGTCAACGCTGCATCACCTCATCCTCAACAATAGAACCAAGCTTTATCGCAATCCCCACTAGATTACTAGGCCATAAACAATAAACATACAATATCAGGCTTTATCGTAAACCTCATTAGATCACTAGACCAAAAAAAAGCATGGATGCCACCAAATCTCTCCACCTACACCATGAGGGATTTGTCTATCCCAACCTCTAAGCTTTACCATGTATCCTGCCATTATCGGTTAAGGGATTCCTAGGCCTTCAAGGTCTCCACCCTCTGGGCTTTACCATGTATTCCATCCCAATATTCCTAGGCCCAATCAAGGGTACTCACCACTGAGATTCACTGTGTATCTCACCATACTCTGGTCAAGGAATTTCTAGGCTCAATCGACGTGTTCACATTTAGGCTTTACCATGCATCCCATCTTGGGATTCCTAGGCCCCGTGAATAATATTGGGACCACCCCACTTAGCGTCGAGTCCATCTGACAATCTAGCTCAACCACATACAAAAGAACCCACCACACCACGACTATTTGGAAATGGAGAACTTGGGATAAAAAACATTGTCACACATGGAAAAACCCATGCCCATGACAACAAAAGAACCAAGAGCCCACATGCATAACCATGCATGCTAAATCTAGCAAGGAAATCACACATGCAAATCGATATCTGCAAATAATCCCGTTGTAGATGCTAGATCCTACTGTTCCTTACTTTATCTTTGCTTCTTCTTTGTCTTGTTTGCTTTTCTTGATCTAATGTTGAAGTGCTCCAAGAAAACTCTAAGTGTCCAAGAGTGTGAGTGAGAAAATAGAGAGAGAGCTCTTCAAAATTGAACCACAAAAGGTACCAACTGATCTTCATAAGCCTTTTTATTAATAAAGCCTTTATTTTCTTCATTTTCAATTATTTTCCTCCTCACATGCAACATGTGACCTTTCATCTTCATTTTCTCCTAATTTTCTTTATTTTCATAAATAAAATATAAATTAATACGATTTTGCCTTTCCAAAGCCTTTGCCATTGCCAATTTCCTTAGCCATAATAAACCTAATGAACACCCACACTAGGATGTCTTGTGCAACATTCATCTTGGAATAAGTTTCCCATAACCGTGGTTATTATTTTCCCTTTATTAACTTTTATTACATGGAATTTTCACCAGGGTTGTTACATCATGTAAGGGAATCATGGTATAATTGCAAATATCATAGAAATGCTTATTGTAGTTATTTTTCCATAATTGAAGTGTAATCTTTTATGGTCTATTGAAAATTGAAGGAATACCTTAATTCCAATCAAGGAAAAGGAACTAAGGCCATGACAACATCCATGAGATAGGCAGACATATGAAATCCCAGTTCAAACCCACGTGGATAAACTTTAGATAATTTTATTGCCTTTAATATATTGTGAGATAGAATATCTACTAAATTGAATATCTACCAAAAATCAGGCTTCCAAGAGGAAACCACATTTTGGTTGTGATGAAAGATAGAATAGGTCGAAATGTAAGAATGTGTCAAAATCCAGTTAGGGACAAATATTTGGTCTTGTTGCGACTCAACGCCACTTAATTTTCCTAATAGTCTCAAAATCGGTAGAATAATCATTATCTGAGATTTATGATCCTATCCACTTCTTTTCTTCAAAGAAAATAAATATTTCTTCCCAAGAGCGTCTACCTGCATCTCGTGTTTTCTAAGTAGTATATGAGATGAATGATGGATTGAAACTTGTATCTTCAATACTTGAGATATCCATGGCATTTTCATTTTAACCCCTTCAATTTCTTTCCTAGAAGACCCTGTTTTTTCTATTTTACCCATTTTAAAACCACTTGTAAGAAGAGAGCAAAAAAAGAGATGGGAAATGAAATTCATTAAAGAAAGTGAACATTTTAAGCTTAAACTTAGAAATAGGCTTAATACTAACTAGTAACTAGCAATTTTTAAAAGGAGTTTCATAGTCTCTTTCATAGCAAATGAGAAACTTTGTTCATATAAGTTGAAGAATTTTAACACAAAAAACTATTTTTTTTGGTTTTTAACAAATTCCGACTAGGAATCATGGCGAATTAATGATGCATGATGTAGAATAGATAAAACCGAAAAAAAAACATGAACTGGTTCATTAATACGCATTTAACCATAAATGACATCCAATTGTTTAAACTGCTCTCAGAATGAGGCATTATTTAGTCAGTGGTTGAATAGTCGAGAGTTTTCTTTGTAACTTAAGTTATCAACTTCCCCACCTCCAATGCTATTTTATTAAAATAAAATAAATAAGAAAATAAAACAAAATCAATAGAAAATGAAAATAGATGTAGATGGTAGTCGGAGATCGGGAGTCGTGATTATAAAAGTTTTGAGCAAAATCATTTCGACCCCCAACTCCAAGATAGTTGGACGAGTCAGATAATCAAGGAGTTCGGACAGTCAAAGGTTAGTATTTATTGATAGAAAATATTTTAAAGGAAATTCTCTAACCTCAACTCTTAGATGGTCGGGAGGATCAGAGGTCAGGAAATTGGAACAAGTATTTCTAACCAAGTGTTCTATCCTCCAAACTTTTGACTTTGTTTTATATTTCTTCAAGTTTTTATTATTTCTAAACGGGAAAAATTACAAGACAAAGATAAAAATATTTATAGGGTCCTCATTTTATTTTCTTTCCTTTTTTTCAAAATAAAGCAAACAAATGAGGAGGTTGTTGTAGTCCTAACAACACATCGGAATCATCTTGATGAGACAAAATCAACTATGTTATCTAGTCAAGGTTTTGATTAAGTTGGAAATGATCGAACTTTTTAGATCTCATTTCTCTAATGCTACCTTGGATCTTGGGTCGGCTTAGTAACCACCTCCTTCTATTATGGGTTGTGGGGTGGGGTTAGGAGATGGTGTTTTACAATATTAGTAATTAGAATTCTAAATTTACTTGCTTAGTCAACCTTGCTTAGGTTTATTAGGAAATAATGTTTTATATCTATTGAATTGGTACATTTTCGTTGTTAAAAACAACAAAAAGAAATAGATGACTTAATCTTTGACAAAATACGTGTGGCAATTTGTTGACATTTTTTATTGTTAGGGTTTAGAAGTACTTGTGTTACGGGTAGAGAAGATGTATGTATTTATTTATTCAAAAGAGGTAGAGAAATATATGTGGGTTGCTAGTACTATATTAAAACATATACTATTGATGCTAGTGTTTGTCAAAAGTATTTGAGCAAAGTTATTGGCTTGTGTGGGATGTTTTTGAAAGAAATTGATGCTATAAGGGTTTTGATAGAAGTTTCATTGTATGCAACGATTTCATCTTAGAAAACTATTGTGAATCTATCTCTACCGATAATAACAGTGGGAATATTGTTGATGTGTGCATTCCAATCAAGGTTGAAATGTTAGAGTGGTTTGACATATTGTTGAGTTATATGATTCAATAGAGGGTGAACATATATATATATATATATATTAATATATATATATATATATATATAATATATATATCTTGAGCAATATGAGTAAAGATGATGACAAGGTTTTTAGAAAAGTTATTTATGTAGGGTCTAACATTGAAAATTGACAAAATTATCAAATTGTTATTCCTATGTTTATATTGAGCACAGGTGCATCTACTATAAAAATTGTGAAACTTGGTTCGATGTGCTGAATTGAAGGGTGCCATGGCGGTGCAAAGTGGAGAGGGGAGTATCCTTGAGGTTGGATCCTAAGAACACTTCAAGGTGGCAAGGTGGTGCTAGGGCAGTTTGGAGCCTGTGTAGGGTGTTGGAGCATCCTTTTAGTTAGAGCTGATAAAACTAGGGCACTGGAGTGCCCTTTTTGTTGGAGCTAGTAAACCATGGAATTTGAGCGTCCTTCTAGTTGGAGCATCCTTCCAGCTGGAGCTAGTAAACCAAGGCATTGGAGCGTCCTTTTAGTTGGAGATGAGAAATCGAGGGGTTGGAGCTTCCTTCCAGTGGTTGTTGGAGAATCATGGAAGTTGGAGCTTTTTATTGATGTAAATTTTTGAAGGCCTATATTAAGAAGCATTTGGTGGTTTTTCTCATGGATGTAGAAAATTTGTGATAGGTTAACCAAATAATGCAATATAAATCAAAACAGAATACTATAACCTACTTCTACTATCAATTTGTGGAACCTTAAAGATCGAGAGAAATAATATAACCAGAAGAAGAAGAATCAATGGCACAATACACATGAAAATACTTTGGGGAAAGCTTCAGCTAAAAAACTCCACTCTATTGTATTATCATACATGGTGGAAATACATAGGAATTATACAAAGCCTTAGCTCTCACAGCTAGGCAGCTCTCAATACAATCCTCATAGATGCTCATGGGAAATCTCGGCTTCTCTCCAACCTTTCTCTCTGCCCTCCAAGCTCCTATTTCCTTGCGCTATTCCTTGTGGATGATTATCCTATTACCAAGTGGAAAACCAAGCTTTCAAAACTGCGCAATCCTTAAGGATGAATCCTTGACTGCATGCATGAGTTTTCTCCATGAGAAAACACATGCAACTGATAGTACATTGTCCTTGAACATTAATCTCAACTGTCTTTCTCATAATAGACATGCATGAGTTTCTGATGAGGGAATCTTCAGTTAACTGGAATACCACTAGTTGAGTGCATTAATGCATCAACTAACTGTTAACTCACTATTAGTTCCTCAAACAGTTTGGAACTAATTTAACTGGACTTAACTCAGTAAAATGAGTTAACTAATTACAACTCAAAT